>JAZBGW010000118.1:12582-26381 GCA_037464815.1 Mylabris variabilis
GTTGTTGTTTCACCAACACATGTTGTTGATGATGATGTATTTGTTAATTTAGATGCTTTTGATATGTTGGGCGAATTTCCCGATCTGGAAGCATTAGATTCTGGCCAAACTGGTCTACTTGATGTACATCCGTCCGAAACAAATCGACAAGAGAAAACAATAACGAATTCAACTAATGATAATGAAACAAATAATGGTAATAATCCAACAATGGATGGTTCAGCAAAAATTACCGATTATTCACCGGAATGGGCCTATCCGGAAGGTGGTGTTAAAGTTCTTGTTACAGGACCATGGCATTCCGCCGGACCATATACTGTCTTATTTGATACATTCCCTGTACCAACTACATTAGTTCAAAGTGGAGTTTTGCGCTGTTACTGTCCAGGTATAATTTATAAAATTTACAAATAAGTGTTTAGAAAAATTGAACAATTTATAAATTTAGCTCATGAGGCGGGCTTAGCAACACTTCAAGTAGCATGTGACGGTTATGTGATTTCCAACTCTGTGATATTCGAATACAAGCTGCCACCTAGAGAGGAACAGGTCACAGCACCTGAACCAAAAATCGAACGATCCAATGATAATTTATTAAAATTTACATTATTACAAAGACTGGAGGCGATGGATGATCGTTTACAAATCAAACAGGAACCATCCGATGGTTCAGACTGTGTAAGTTTTCAAAAAATTCACTTTTAATTTATTTATATTGATTAATACATTCAACCGATCATAAGCTCCGAAAATTTGAATTTCGACCAATCACAGTCGTTTTATACTGATTAGTCACCAATCAGCAGGTGTTAATAAGATAGATGTCAATATGATTGGTTTCATGCATTAATCCTTCGAATGCCACTCGAACTATTCATTTAAATTCGATTAAATTTGCAAGGTCACCCCTCAAACTTGTTGTTTGGAAAAAATCACTCTAAAAACACTTCTAATATTAAAGGTGTTCTCTCTGGAGGGGGGGGTAAGAGGTAAGAGAGGCAAAGCAAGTGAATAACACCAAATAGGTTCTCATTTCGGCCTGAACATCGTTTTTTGTCCGATAACCGATAAATGCCACATCTAGGGCCAAAGTAGGACTAAAAATCAATTGTTAAATGATCCTCCTTTGGACCTACTAACTCTAGAAATCTGGGTTTTTGGGGTTGAAAAGGGGGTTAAAATTTCGATTCGGGATATTTTAGAAGTTTTGAAGCTTCGCCCTCAAATTTATAAATCGTATTATCGGTGTTTTTGTCGTAATTTTTCCTAAACAACATGCTGTCGGGGTAACCTTGCAAATTTAATCGATTAAATGAATAGTTCTTGTGGTATTATATACGATTATCAATTAATAATATTAGGTGGAAGATAGTGTTCTATTCTCACAACCAAATTTCGAGGATCGTCTTGTGAATTTCTGTCAAAATATGACATCACGTTTATGGCGGCACGGTGAAGAATTAAGTGTTTCTTGGTTTGCTAGCCATCGCGGCATGACATTACTACATTTAGCTGCTTCATTAGGTTATTCGCGTTTAGTTTGTGCATTGTTGCATTGGCGTGCTGAAAATTCATCATTACTACTCGAAACTGAAGTTGATGCTTTAAGTCAAGATGAAGATGGTTATACACCATTGATGTGGGCATGTACACGTGGCCATACCGAAACAGCTATAATGCTATATAAATGGAATCATACAGCTTTAAATATGAAGAATACAACAAATCAAACATGTTTAGAAATTGCCCGTAATAATAATCATAATGAGCTTGTTAAAGAATTAGAAAAATTAGAATTACGCCGTGATAAAGCCAATATGTTATTATTACATTCCACAACAAATAATTCATCATCAGAATCACCGAGTGTTATCTCACCGGCTAGTTCTATAGCATCGTTAAGTTCAATTGCATCAACAAGTAAATCACATGATGGTGTCTTTTTACGGCCTGGTGCTGTTACACGTAGCGAATCACAGAAATATCGTATGCTAAATTTAGATTTGGATCCAGATGGGAATATTATCGGTAATAATAATAATAATAATAAAATGTTAGGATCAATACCTAGTCCATTATTATCCGAATCATCGGCTAGTACACGTAATAATAATAATAATAATAATGGACAGAAATTAGTTAAACGGCCATCAATTGATAGCGGTATACATATGAGTTGTGGCAGTGACAATAGTAGTAAATCGAAAACATCACGACTACTCAACAAAGATACAATGAAATTATCAAAGTAAGTTTGTATACTTATTGAACTATACGAATGAATCGAAAGATCTCTAGAGTATGTAAGGCTTTTAAAAGTTTGCCTCTTCTTTTTTTTTTGTTGTTTCCTTTTACATTTCTCTAGAGATTTTGCTACCATTGATCAGTTTGGGGAATTCAACGAAAATTCGATTCTAATTTATTAATTTTGATCCAGATTCGACCGCAGTATGTCTCTGCCATTGCATTCACCTTTATCGGCAAGAGACAACTTGTTTGAGAATGAATCACTGGAAACTGGCGGCGGCGGCGGCGGTGGCGGACGGAAAATGGATTTTGCTCTATGTAAGTGTCGACTATTTGTTCGAATCCACACACACAAAAAAAGGAATATCAAGCAAACGCTTTTTATTATGATTATTTTCATTTAATTTACTCATTTATCGAATATTATTCGAAATTTAATTGAAGGTAAGTGCTTTTATTGAACAAGAACAATTCGAAATTCGAGTTAATTTATTTTATTTAATTTTTAATGCTTGAAAGCTGCTTTTGATGTATGTCGTCGGTTACATTTCAATATTAAATCTACGTTAATAATGGTGATAATTAAAATATTGACAATAATTAAAAAAATTAGTAATAAAATTAATTAAAAATCGTGTATTAGTTGCACTGACTGATTTTAATTTTAACAAACAACAACCGTATTATAGGCGAGATAGGGAGTGGTCCAAGAAGCAGTAGTCCTCTGATTGATGTGGAAGCAGTCTCTGATGATGAAAGTGACATCCACAACAACAGTACTGTAGGTCAGTGCAAAATAAAGAGTCTGTCTGCCTCTTTATTATATTAATTAATATTCTCTCTCTATATATATAATATATGTTGTCTATCGGTGTTGTTGTCACTGTTGTTGTTGTCATTTTTTAAATGTTTTGACTTACCTACATTAATTAACTTTAACTATAGTGGCGTTAATCGTTGTTTTTTAAACAAAATTAATACAGCAAAAGAACCAATAGTTATATACATCAAGCACTAATATCTTAACAAAGTTTTTTTTTTAATAAAATTCAACTGAATTCAACAGGTTTATCATCAAATAAAATCATTAAATATTGTTAATTAATTCTGCTTTGCTGCTTTGCATGTAGTTTTTCGTTTTAGATTCTCCCTCCCTCACATTTCCTTTAATATTTATCCCTTATTGGAAACTAATAAAATTTTCAATAGTGGTCGATTGAATCAATTTAAAATGATCATCGTCCACTATTGTCAATGTAACGAAGCTTCGTCGTGTGTCGGTTGAAAGTTGAGAATTTTCTCCAATGACTAGTTATTAATTATTGTTTAGAAGCTCTTTGTTGTGTTGAAATTTTCATGATTCTGTATCTATACAGGGTGGCGAAAAAGTATGGATTTAGCTGAATATCTTGAAAATGAGTCATCCGTACTAACTGAAATAATCACTAACAATGTTTGCTATCAGTACTTTAATTATTACAACATTTCTATCAGCAGAAGGATTTTCATGTTGATATTATAGCGTGGGGTAGAAAATTGCAACAAATTGTAAGAAATAATCTAAAACTTCAACCCCTACAAGGAATGAAAACACGGTTTTCATTTCTTAATAGCCCTAGTGAATCTCTATCATATAGTTTTTAAGTCATTAAAAAATATTCAGCCGTTCTAGAGATATTTGGAAAAAACTAATTTTCCAGGAGTAACTTCAACCCCCAATATCTCCCTTAAACTTTAGTATGTATATCACAAAGAGTCAAATGTACTAGTTTTAAAAAAAGGTTTTTTCTCTCTATTCAATGATGTATCACATATCTGTCTTTTTTTTTAGAAACGAAAATGAAAAGAAAATGGCAAATTTAATCTCAAATGGACAGGGTGAAGGGTAACAATTAAATGGCCATCTACATCAGCTGATGTGACCCCACTTGAATGGGGAGCATCTTGAGCAAATTTTGTAGTATAAATAATGAATCAGCAATAAAATTAGAACGTCGTTTCCAAAGTTAAGTTAGTTTAAATTTTCTTAAAAATTAAATTCGCAAAATATTTTGTTTTTCGATTTTTATAAAAAAAATAAAAACACCACTGAATAGAGAACAAAATGCTCTTTTAAAAAATGGTACATTTGACCCATTGTGCTAATTAACAAACATCAAATTATAAGTTTCAATACATTGTATGTTCGAAATTTCAGCTAGTTTGGATAACCCGTTTTCACGATATTTAGCTGTATCCATATTTTTTCGCCATCCTGTATAATGTTTTGTGACCTAGAAAATAAGCTTTTACTACTAAAAGATTAATTCACTAGCACTGTAGACTTTTTGTTTAACTTAGTACAACTTGACCTCGCCTTTTAATATTGAGATATCGGATGGGTCTTGTGAATTTCTCCACTTTCATCCAGCACTGTATTTTGGTGTATTTGCTACGCCATCAATCAAACTGCTAATACTGTTCGTTTGAGTCCAGAACGGAAAATAACAAGTCCACAAATTAAATAATACATCTTTCTCCTCATTGTTGTTGACATAAGTGGAAAGGAAACGTTTGATATATTTTCTTTTATTAATTTAGGGGAGCAAGATGCACGTGTTCTAACATTAGCCGAGCAAATTATCGCTGCCATGCCAGAACGCATCAAGGTAAATCTAATTATTATTATTATTCTTATTATTATTATCGATCAAATCGGAGATAATTATATTTTTTCTTATTGTTTATTTAGAATGAAAGTGAAGATATGTTATTAGATGGTAGTCCTGGCCCACCTGAAACACTCCAATCTAATGATACTTTATCTGATGTTTTCATGGAGCCACTCCTTGATCAATCCTCATCTAGTTTTGAATCGGCTGAATTCAATTTCGAATTCTCCGATCATAATTACAGGTCTATTGGTTATTTTATTGATTTGAAGAATTATCAAATTTAATTAAATTCGTTTTAGATACTATGATGTTGGTACACCTTGTTCTAGTCTCAGTCCGGCTTCTTCAAGTTGTTTACAATCACCATGTTCATTCACTTTAGATTCACCATCACCACCACCGACAACGGCGGATTTTTGTGAATTTTTCCAAGCTTCTGGTAGTCTATTCGAAAAGGATTTCTCTAATTTAACATTATCAGATCGTGAACAACGTGAACTGTATGAAGCAGCTAAAATTATACAGAAAGCTTATCGTTCATATAAAGGTCGTGTACAACAAGAACAAGATAAAGAACGTGCTGCTGCTATTGTTATACAGAATTATTATAGGCGTTATAAACAATATGCATATTATAAACAAATGACACATGCAGCACTAGTTATACAAAACGGTTATCGTTCATATTGTGAACATAAACGTTTCAAGAAAAGTCAAGAAGCTGCCGTTTGTATACAAAACTATTATCGTAACTATAAAGAACAAGGCGGTGGAGGCGGCGGCGGTGGTGGTGGTGGTGGTGGCGGTGGCGGACGAGGTAGTCGTGAAGGAACTCCAGCTTCCGGACTAAAGTAAGTTTAGAACAAGCATTGTTTCATTATTTTTTATGTCTCCGTATTTTATAGGCGAACATATTCACAAAGACGCCAACATCAAGCTGCTAAAAAAATCCAACAATTCATGCGACAATCGAAGAATAAGTAAGTATTAAAAATTCTTATAATCCAAATTCAAATCATCAATTATTACAACAAAAAAAATATGTTCTTAAATGCGTACATAGTGTTTGGGATGAACCGATGGTATAATTTTCTAGTAGAATTATTAATTATAAAAGAAATAATTAAATGGATTTTTTTGTTATTTTTTAGGTTGCAGAAAGAACGAGCCGAAAGAGAGAGGCAGGCGGTCCTGTCAGTGGATGTCCATCAAAAGTCACCGTGTCAAGGGGGCTCCTGCACATGCATCGGCCCAAATAACAGGTTTTTCTTTGAAATTATTGAAAATTTTGATTGTTAACAATATTAATGAAATTACAGATCAGGTAGTACGAAATTTATGGAAAAATTAAACGATGTCGGCATTAAATAAGGATACTGAAGATTACAACAATTATAAATAATAATAATAATAATACATAATTAACATTTTAATTGTACTTACAGTTAGATTACGTAACGTTTTAAACAAAAAAAAAACAATCTTTACAATGTCTATTTTTGGCTGTTATTTGGTAAAATTTTTCATGCATTTATATAGCGAATGCAAAGGATTGACAACAAAAGTGAGATGAATTTAGACGTTGTACGACAGTTCTTTCTTCTTATTATAATTCATTAAAATTAATTATATAAATAGAATAGTATATAAAAGAAATATTATATAATTATGGATCAAAGCTGTGATTATGTAGTTGATTCATTTAGTTAATGATGTTGTTACTATTCTAATATCATTATTTTAGAATAGTAACAATTTTTCTTAGAATCTAGTCGTAGTTTTTCTTAGGATACATCACTATTACTTAATCTTGTTCCTTTAATTTTTTTGTACTTAAAATTTTGATTTTCAACAGTTTCTTCACTGCCATTTATTAGTTTTATTATCTGTATTTTATTCATACTGGGTGAGTCACCTAAAACGAAATATATTTCAACGATTTGTAGGAGGGTCCCTAGAGAACATTTTACTAAAATTAGAACCTCATAGGTCATTTGAAAGTTGGTCAAAACACAATCGTTTCTGGCGATGTAGCGATTTTCAAAAACGAGTTAAACACGCAAAACGACTTAGAATGACTCGAGGATCCTCCCAATATTAATTTTTTTCGTTTTTCTCCATTTCATTGTAGACCAGATGAAAAATTTTCGGATTTTTTCTAGAATGCACTAGATTAAAACGAAAAAAATCAATGCTGGGAGGGTCTTCGAGTTATTCTTAGTCGTTTTACGTGCTTAGCCCGTTTTTGAAAATCTCAGCCTTGTTCAAAACGAACGTTTTTGACCAACTTCCAAATGAGCTACTAGGTCCTAATTCTGCTAAAATGATCTTCAGGTAGTACCACCCTACGAATCCTTGAAATATTTTTGGAATCGCTAGGCAAACAATGGGAGTTGCTATAAGAATTTTTTATTTTAAATGACTCAGCCGGTATTTGTTATTGTTGTTATATTTCATTTCCAAATCAAATCAAACATAAAGCAATACACAAACAATTAGTTTTCACTAAATTCTAATAATGATACGAGACTAATTATTGCCATTATCAGATCTTTGTTGTGTGTTTAATTTATTTAAAATGCCGGTGATAATACTCCACTAGATAACAATCGTATAATTAGAATAGTTTTCTTGTAAGGCTCATACATATCATTGTAGAATTTTGAATATTATTGTTGTTGTAAAACAAAAAAAAAATACAAAAGAGAAGAGACAAAAATTATATAGAGTTATTATAAATAACTTCTTAGTGTAAAATTTTGCAAATTTATTCAGATCTGTTGTAAATAATTATAATTTTGATTTCGTGTTTCGTTTGTGTATTGCGTACGAAATATTTTTTTAAAAACTATTATCGGTGCTCAAAATTCGTATGCACAACTCTTATTTTTCCAATAACCAAAAACATGGAAAAATTCTCAAAAAAAAACAAATAGATTATTATTTTAGAAAGCAACTTGTTATTGATCTTAGATAGGAATCACATCAATCAATTCGTTGTCAATTATATGATAACTAAATAGATGAGGGAGAATTTCCACCGCCCTTAAATTCCGCTTAATTCTGTTCCACCACATTTAGATCTAAAAATCAACTGAATAAAGTACCTGCAGGCAGGCTTAAGTTTTGAAAATATTTGTAAATATAGAGAGCTATTTTTTAATTGTTTCATCTACAACGGTCTTATTATTATTGTTTCAATGCTAAATCCCCACAAGAAAAATCGAGTATTATTGTAAATTTACAATGTTTATAGTTATAAATATTATAAATAAAGCTTGACACGTTTTAGTCTTAAATGATACACGTATTCAAAGGTTAATAAATGTAGTTTTCGAATATTGAGGAATAGATGAAATATTTTCGAGAGAATTAGTGAACGATGTTGTATTTTCAAAAAAATAATAATCAAATATTGCTTAATTGTCAAAGATAAGGCCTAAATTTTTGCTTTGAAGACGATGCAATCAAGCTGGAAAATAATCCAATAACGTTATTGATTTTATTTTGGTTGACTTGAAGGAATGTAGAAAATTCAAAAAAATTAAATTAAAAACACCAAAAATATCGAGAATTATTGTAAATTTGTATTTTAAAATCATCTAGAATTTAAAATTTTATTGAACTATATAAAGAAGTATATATTATACATACATATACATATATATATAAATATAAATACTCAGATTATTAAATTTTATATCTATAATGTATTCAGATAAAAGAGTCGCGCCCTTATTACAAGAGAAGCCACAACCCCTATTGTAGAGTGATTTTTAATTTAAGCTTTACAAATTGATAGATTTAACCCTTTACTCTCACCCTATCTCCCTCTATTTCTACATTTCGATGAATATATTAATTAATTTTCAATTGTTTGGAAAAATAATTAATATTTCTGGATTAGTTGATAGATGCACTGTACCTTTATCTCTCTATCTAATCTAATCTATCTATCTATTGACTTAATATTTACTTGTTCATAACCAGTTTAGGAATTTTAAATTATGTAAAAAAAATAACACAATACACTTATATACATAATATACATAAATATAAACATGTATAATAACAGGTGGTGGAGGAGGAGAAGAAAGAAGAGAATGGAGAAAAGGACACGAAAAATAATAAATACATGTTCTCACTATTCTACTTTTAAAACTGCAATGGTTGCTGCACTCGATTAATTAATTTATAATACCTAGGCTTAATTGTTGTTGATTAATTAACGATACTTGTTGTTATTTATTGTTCTTATACACTGTGATGTTTTGTTTTAATTTATATTATCTGTAATAAAAGCGATCAATCATTCCATTTGTTGTAAAGATTGTTATTAATAATTGAAGAAAAAAAAATCGAGGAATATTTTGATACTTAATTAATTATTGATACACACTTTTAGAATTATAGAGATTTGAATGTTGCTTTCCTCTGTTACTTTATTTATTTATTTATTCAATTTGTTTATGGGTGCAGTTATAAACTATTGTTACATATTATTGTGACTAAAATAAATACTTCTTTGAATTTCAATGTTCGATTTCTCTATTAGCGATTTGCTAACAATTCCTGCATTTTTTTTGAGTCTGCAGTATGGTGACTATTCGTCCCGGATTTTGCGGGGCAGTCCCGAATTCAAGCCTTGCGTCCCGGAATTAGCAACTCATTTGTTCAAAAACGATAGTTTTGGACAACGTAGAACTACTAAGAATGACTCTAAACTCGAAGATCTCAACGTTGATTTTTTTCGTTTTTCTCCATAACATTTCGAGGAAATACGAAACATTCACCTGCTCCAGAATACATTGAAGACAAACGGAAAAAAAAGAATCAATGTTAGGAGAATCCTCGAGTCACTCTAAGTCATTTTAAGTACCAGACCAGTGTTTGCAAATCGTGACCTCATCAGAAACGAGCGTTTTTTGACCTCCTTCCAACTGAGCTACGAAGTTCTAATTTTGGTAAAGTTATCTTCAAGGACCCTTACAAATACTTGAAATATTATTCGAATCGCTCATCAAATAATGGGGGTTACCATAAAAACTAGGAACAGTTAAGAAAAAAGATTAGTGTTCTTTGTTGACGGGGCTAATGTCCCGGATTGGACTGCTAAAAAAATGGTCACCCTACTCTACACAGAACTGGAATCGAATTAAGAAAAGCACACACAGGGAAGAAGAATTTTTATCTCTAATTGGATTTCCTAGTCGATCTTACAATCTTGTCAGTTATAACGGCCGCATATCATAATTTATAAATCTATTCTCATTAATTTGTGTCATTATTAATCTTAATCTTAAATCATAACAGCTTGATCTTGCGTAATTTGTGCAGTTGCCATTATTAAAATCTCTTCACATAATTAATGCATTTCTAATTACTTTAAGTACGATTTATTGATAGAAGGCACAGCAATTTCAATCTTGGAGATGTATTTTTTAAAACTAGAAAAAAATCCGAAACTTTATTGATAACTGTGATGACGAAATCGTTGTTTTTAATCCTGGATAGAAACAGATAAAAAAAAATTGTAAACGTCTGACTTTTACCCTCTTTTGTATATGTAGATGTGTATATAGCCGTGATAACGTTATCACACAACCAATTTTTAAGGGTAAAGTTGAAAGGTCTTCCGAGTTTATCGTTAAATATAGAAAACCAAAAATATTTGAACAAGTTGAGATTATTTTTGTATAATAATAATAATAATGCTGATAACGATATTCTATCATTTGTGTTCGAAATTCTTGCATGTTGGCCGAAGGGGATGATTATCGAATGAACCCGACTATCACAATTTTTTTCGATAAGATGTCGATTAAATAAATTGTCACAGATATTGAAGGTAAATAATTGTTTAATGATAATAATGTTATAGAGATTTTCGAGAGACAACAAGGGAAATTCTCAAGAACTCATCTAAATCTAATTAATGTTAATTGGTGATGGCGCCAAATGACACTAATTAACTTGCAAGCTTTCACGTCATAATTACCGTATTTAAAATTCGAATAATTATTGGCAATTAGTCAATGTTTTCCTTCATTGTAATAATCGACACAAATCACGGTGTACTGTTGCATAATTTACAAAAGAAAAATTATTTTTTACTTATTATTAATAATCGACCTGAAAAATAAATCAATTTTGATTTTCGGTTCAGCGAAAGTTGCCACAAGTGGAAGCTTTCTTTTTCTCGCCTAGAGAAAACCAAAATTTCTGCTAATACCGATAAGATTTTGTGTAAAATTTGGAGAATTTCAAGGCTGCGATTGGCGACTTTCTCGATTAGATTTGATCAAATTTAATCTATGTTAATTTGAACGAGTGAAAGTCAATTTAAAAACAACACACACACACACACCTTCGAGAATATTTCACGTTTACGATCCATTTGGGGGGTTGTATTGAGGAAAAGGGGGCATTGTTGGTCGATTCGTGACTTAAAAGTCCTATAAAACTCGAAGAAATAGCAATGGTACCACACATACATGTGGTATGTTTAATATTCAGAATTAGCAGTTGTATGTCTGCATACGGGTTCGTTGACTTTCAATAACTCCAGCAACGTGGACTGTTGCAGGAAGGTCGCCGAAGGTCAGTTTTCTTCTGTTGGAAGCCGTCTCCGTGGACGTGGGGACACACCCGTTTTACACGGAAAAAAAAATCGAAAAGCTACCAATCTTTACAAATCTATTCATTTAATTTGTTAGAATTAATAGAGAAACTATTCGATAATTTCAGTGTTAATGAGAACGTTGTTCTGACGTGGAAATTTGTTGTTGTTGTGTTATTTTCGCAAGGCCGCACCCCAAACAAGGCGTTACCTCATCGATCTGCAGGGTGTGGTTGAACAACCCTCGAAACACCCCTGATCGTATTTAAACGACCCTCATATGTTGATGATGATGTCGTGTTAATAAACGATTAAATAAAGAAAAATTGTTGGTAGAAAAACTGAGCGGTCAGTCGATATTTTCCAAAAAACAAAAAATTTAAACAATTACTCGTACAACTCAAAAAAAAAACGTTTTTATTTCTCTTTTCTTCTCTAATATTAACATTAATGTTATAATTCAGTCAAGTGGTTGATGTCTATTTTCAAATGTTCACCACATGTTTTCCCATAGAATAACGAACGCCAACGACACTGACTTCTACAGGATGGCTTAAAAAAAATATTTCCATTTATTTTCTAATGATATGTTTTAGTAAACACCTGGTATATGGACGTTTATGAATTTACAATGTAACGCCAACTAGTCAGTTAAAATTACACGAAACGAACGACTAGTTTACCTTAAGACTTGTATTGGTACGGTGTTAGAATTGCAAAATTTCCCAAACACGTGGCACACCATATTGATTATTATCGTTGGAATTTTTTTATCAATTCTCTGTTATAAGTGGAGTGTTTTATTTGATAATAAAAAAGTTGTTATTAAATTCTTTTCAAGGTAAGAATATTGTTCATAATTGATACGGTCTAATATTAATATGAAATATGATGGGTTTTTAATTACTACACACACACACACACACACTCCAATCATCTTAAATGACGAAATACGGTTTAAAAATTGTAGGAATTTGAAAATTCTACCTTAGAAATGTAAACGTCTAATGACTAAATTTTCACAAAAGAAAGTCCAACTATTAGTAAATCGAACATGATTCTTTATTCAAATAAGGCATTAAAAATCGCTTTTTTACAACTTGATTTATTGAAAATTGATGATTTCGGACGAGGCTGTCTTAAAATCTAGGCCTGAAATCGAGACTGAAATTGTTCCATTTTGAACTCATTAAAACGATGAAAGCTTGTGATCGAGGATGCTTGGACTTAAACATGAAATTTTCCTCAAAAAAATTGCTAGATAAAACCAAAAATTTCAATAATGAAAGATAAAAATTAAAACCTTGACTTTATCTCGAAAATTTACTAAAAGTTTAAACCTCCTCCTTTTTACGAATCGATAGCAAAATTCTCCAGAATAGCTGTTAATTAATAACGAAAATATTATAAAATCTAGACTCAAACTCTAAAAATTTTCACGGTTCAGTATAATCATAATTATTATTATTATTATTATTATCATTAGGAGGCCCCTGGCGGACGTCAAATCCGGCCGTGCATTGAAGCGTTCCTATAATTCCTAACCAGTTTTTCTCTAGAATACGAATGAATAGTAAGGGGCGCCAATTGTGGATGAGCCCCTTGCACCAACACCACAATACGGACCTGGTCAATTCGTTTAAAACTTTTTATCTGGCATAATGTAAGAGTTTAGGAGTCTCGACCATTATACTGAACCAGTTTTGGTGATCAGATTTACAATTAGACATGTTTATTGGTCGAAAGTACCGTATTTCGTTTTGTAAAGAGAAGAAAATTATCAACAAATAACGCCGAATATTCTCTGAGATTTAAGGGTGAACTTGTGTTACGAGAGATCTGCGGTTATTGCGTTTCTCAAACGTTGGATGGCGCTTGCTCCACAACGTCTTTTATGTACATATTTACAG
Organism: Mylabris variabilis; assembly: GCA_037464815.1. Taxonomy (NCBI): domain Eukaryota; kingdom Metazoa; phylum Arthropoda; class Insecta; order Coleoptera; family Meloidae; genus Mylabris; species Mylabris variabilis. The sequence goes on from JAZBGW010000118.1 coordinate 26,013, forward strand.
ATTACTTTATTCTCTTAGGGAGCAATATGGCGCAATTTTTAAGTTATAATTTTAAAATGTTTTAATTAGTGAAAAAAATTGACGTTGATGCCAAATAATTCGGTTCATATCACTTTTCAACGCTAATTCTTAATCGTACACTTGGTTTCTAGCGTATATTCACATTAAATACACCTATTTCGTTGTTTCGTCACGTCTGTTTTGTTTTTTTTTTTTTTGTGAAAACTGTAGGTTCAAAGTCAACCAAGAAGATGAAGAAGCTAAATAAAACTTCATTAAATGTGGTTAATCTGATATAAGCTTTCCGAGATAAAAAATAAAAATCATGTTTTTTTTTAAGTTTTTCACCTTTTTTCAAAAACTACATAC
>JAZBGW010000119.1:15690-40307 GCA_037464815.1 Mylabris variabilis
AATAAACCCGCAATTATCCAGAATCAACGCCCCCGTTGCACTCGCAATTAATATCAATCGAGAGATATTCATTACGTTTGTTGATTAAACATTTTGTTGATAATAAAACAGGTGTCAGTGAAACACATCTCGGATATTCATTGAACTACCCACGCAAGTCTTATTGACCTATTTATTTATAATAAGCACAACAAGTTTTATTATAAACTTTCGATAACATTGCTGCTTTTCAGTAGCTTTAGGAATTTTGGCGAAATGTTCAAACCCTTTTTCTCGAGTATATTATTAAAATTGGCTCAATTTTTCGGTCTTTATAAGCAGTCTGAAGATTGTCACAAATTTCGATTATACCCTGTATTACCTACCTACTGTGTATATCGTATAACGGTCAAGTTTCTTGTTGTATCGGTACATGCACCAGTGCCCAACCATACAAAGAAACGCGCAACAGTATCAAGAAGGAAAAAAGCTTCATTCATCTTGGGAGTCGTTAGTTTTAACAACGTGCGATCAATGTTAATTTATCGATTTGCACTTTTTGCCCTTCGTATTATTTGTTTTGCAGATATTCATTTTAAAAGCGTAAAGTTTGTTGTTTATTCTGTCTCCCAATATACTTTTTACCTTGGATTTTCTTTCAAAATGTATAATATTTTATCAAAATCGACATTAGATTAGATATATATATTTTGTCGTCTTTACGTATGACTATACAGTTAAGCCACCCATACACATACATACATATTTCAATATTTATGTTGATGCCGTTTGCCAATTTCAACATTTATATCGTCGTCTATATTTGAAATTGTGTTCGATATTAGCATATAACCGCCGTAACATCTATAATCTCTATAGATTGTCATCATAAATTGTAACAATGACGCCAACTCTCTCTCCCTCACTAAAATTCCAAGTAGATTTGTTAACCCCTACGTCATAAAATAAATATCAAACTGGAAAACAACTTGAAAATCTGTTAAATTTTTTTCCTATAATTCACTGGAACGATGTGAAATTGTTTAATGGTGGGTTATTAAAGGTGTTTTTTTTATGGACAAATCTGTACAAAAACCTACCCTCGTTTGTTAAATCACGTACAGAGTCACACCCTCTTGCTATTTCAGTATTAAAAGGCACACGTACACATATGTAGATAGACATAGTTCTTGTCGTTGTACTATCGACTCACCCTTAAATCAAACAAGATTCGACATCCTATAACTGCATTTCTATGCACTTTGATCCATACCGATCCTCCTCCTCTTACTACTACTACACTTACAAATATACACATATTTATTGGTGACACACATGAGGATAGTATGAGTAATGTTCTCAAAAGGGCGACAGGATATTTCCCCCCAAATAAATTTCATCCTAATTGACATCAAGTCCGCAACCGTATACCGTACATTGGAGTAAGGGGAAAAGTTGGTATAGTAATAGATCAAAGTGTGACGTCATTCACCTACTATTACTACTGCTGCTATTCTACTATCACGACACACCACCCCTAAATATTCTGTTGCAATTATCGTATGGGTTTAGAAGAACGATTCTTAATTTTATTTCACATTGAAGATTATACGGGAGTTAGCACATATGTTTTGTATAAATATGTTTTTCACTACCCTCTTTTCCTTTCGGAAGGGTAGCTTTTAAAAATTGCACTTAAACAGTCATAACAAAGCACACTTAATATCAAATAAAATTGGAATAATGGAACGAAGCAACGAGTTTATTAATTCGTAATTTTCAAAGAATTCTCAATAGATACCAGCGTGTGATTGTTATAAATAAATGTCTTCTTGAAGATGATTTAATATAGTGTAAATTAAGATTGACTAGTTCAATTGTATGAATAGTTTCTGCCCCCCTTTTTTTTCTGATTATACTAATGATATGTATTTGTTGTTCCAGGGTGATATGGCTCCATATGACGTGACTGAGTTAAATCTCATCAGCTAGCAGTAGAAGTAGCAGCAACAACAACAATAACAACTAACAACGATGTTGACAAGACTAGAATAAATAGTGTGATCTTTTAGTGTGTTAGACTTAAAACAGTGAACAGTTTTTTTCGTTCTTTTCTATCAAAAAGAAAGAAAGAATCCAAACATTGCCGGAAATAGATGTGTAAACATTTAATGTGTATAGTGTTTCTCTCAAAATAAGACAAAAATGAAGTCCACGAACTTATTATTGCTCGTGGTACTTTATTTGAAAACGGTTGCCTCAGGTTCAATCATATCAAATATTGATGGTAATGATGAGGAACGATGCGAAGAAATCACAATTCCTATGTGTATGGGTATTGGTTATAATCTTACCCGTATGCCAAATGATCTCAATCATGAAACGCAAGAAGAAGCTGGTCTAGAAGTTCATCAATTTTGGCCATTAGTTGAAATCAAATGTTCCTCAGATTTGAAATTTTTCCTTTGTTCCATGTATACACCAATATGTCTACCTGGTTACAAAAAACCCCTACCACCCTGTCAAGGTTTATGTCAAAGGGCTCGTGAAGGTTGTGAGCCTATTATGACAAAATATGGTTTTAAATGGCCGGAACGTATGGATTGTGATCAATTTCCTGTTTTTGGTGCATCATCTGAACAATTATGCATGGATGAGAATAATTCAAGTAGTACAACATCAAAACCACCCACGAAAACGAAACAACCAAAACAATGTAAAGGTTCAAAAAACTGCACAAACCCCCCAGGAGACGGAAAAAAGGGCACCAACAACGGCATGAAGGATTGCAAGTGCCAATGTCAACGCCCATTAGTTTCACTGGGGAGGGACTCACCACAGTACAACCGAAGCGTCGGCGGTCTCGCAAATTGTGCATACCCATGCAAGGAGACGTACTTCAATCCAGAAGAAAAAGAATTCGCCAGCGTGTGGATAACGCTTTGGTCGAGCCTGTGCGCCGCATCAACACTAATGACACTGACAACTTTCTGTATAGAAACAGGACGTTTCAAATATCCTGAAAGACCAATTGTGTTCCTATCAGCGTGCTATTTCTTAGTATCAGTTGGCTATTTGATACGTGTCGGTGTTGGACATGAAGAGATAGCTTGTGAAGGATCAATGATACGTTATTCATCAACAGGTGCAAATCTGTGTTCACTAGTCTTTCTATTAGTGTATTTCTTTGGTATGGCATCATCAATTTGGTGGGTGATTCTATCATTTACATGGTTCTTAGCAGCTGGTTTAAAATGGGGCAATGAGGCTATAGCAAGTTATGCACAATATTTTCATTTAGCTGCTTGGTTAATACCAACATTTCAAACTGTTGCTGTATTATTAGCAGGAGCTGTTGATGGTGATCCAGTATCAGGCATTTGTTCTGTTGGCAATATGAATATGGATAATTTGCGTAAATTCGTTTTAGCACCATTGATTATCTATTTAGTATTGGGTACAACGTTTTTATTTGCCGGTTTTGTATCACTCTTTAGAATAAGGAATGTTATAAAGAAACAAGGTGGTGCTGGCGCCGGTTCGAAGGCTGATAAACTTGAAAAATTGATGATACGCATTGGTATATTTAGTGTTTTATATACAGTACCAGCAACAATTGTAATTGGTTGTCATATTTATGAAAATACATACCATGATGAATGGATGAAATCAGCAGCATGTAGTTGTGGTGATTCGCGTTTAACAAACATTAAATTACGACCATTGTACTCGGTTTTGATGCTTAAATATTTTATGGCATTAGCTGTTGGTATAACATCAGGTGTATGGATATGGTCTGGTAAAACATTAGATTCTTGGCGACGTCTATGGAAACGTATCTTTGGCCGCTCAGATCCAACTGGTGCTAATGCTGTACTAATAAAAAATCGTCCTGGCAAACCACCACCACAATATGTTGTAGCCGGTCCACCAGGTAGTGCATCATTGTTAGGACCAGCTGGTAGTGTGGCATCAGCTAGTCAACATCATCTACATCATCATGTATTGAAACAACCACCATTAAGTCATGTATGACAAGCGGGCGATGGGGCTACGCCTGTAGTTGTTTCACATCCACCACCACCACCACTTTCAGCACAACCACCACTACAACATCAACAACAACAGCAGCAGCAACAACAATCTGGACCGTCATTGAGCAACTATGGGCCGATTTGAGTGACCGCCGCCCTAACCCCACGCTATACGACCGTCACAGCTCTCTAGTCGTTGTTTCGAAACATATACACATTTGAAATATGGATAGTTTTTTGTTTGTTGATATAGACATGATAATTTTGAAATTTGCCAATTTGTTGTGAAATTTATTTATATTTATTCTGCCTCTAATTTTAACGGAAATTGTGATTTTTTTCTCTTTTAGTAATTTTGTGTATTCGGTAACACCAGGTGCTACTGTTTTGCTACGACTAATCGAAACCACAATTTGATCTGATTTTTTTCCTGATACCAAATCGTAACCATTTTTATTTGTATATACGTATGAAAAACCGTTTAATAATCGATGTTCTTATCTTTTAGGAGAAAATAAAGAGTGTTGTTGTAACACAAGTGTAACGAGGTCGAAAATAAAATAACACTGCCGCCTTTATCTCTAGATTGAATATTTCTCTGCGTACTCGATTGAAATTCAAAAATACAATTCTCTTTTAATTAAAAAAAAAAAACATAAAAGTGAGATTTTATATACGTAATAATAATTATTTCAGAATAGAATTAAATTATGTTAACTAAAATTAGATGTGATTGATTGTTCTCTTGACTGGATATTTATACGATAACAACAATAATCATAAAGCAATCCCAAATTTTGCATGATTTATTCACAAAAAAAATGTGTATCAGCCATAATTTATGTGCCATGTTCTCTCTTTTTAAGATTTATTCTAAAAAAAAATGAGCAAATAATTATTAAGGGACCATCCGATGGGATTTCTTCAATGGTAAATGTTAGAATTGGATCGATAAAGTGTCAGATTTCTTTTTTGATGATATCTTGTAAAATATTCTTTTAATTAATCAATAAATATAGCCATGTAGGTCTACTTTTTTTTAAAATTAATTAATAATAATAGTAATTACTATTATTAATTATTATTATAAAATAGAAATGAATAATATTCGATTTGACTTCGAAATGATCTTTTGTACTTATCTTTGTCTATTTAATCCTGTAAATAGAATAATTGTGCAGTTGTAATGCAAGAAAACAAAGTCTGCTGCTGTTTATATACATATATGTTAATAATAATAATAATTGTGGAATTTTACGATAACAAAAAAATTCTTTGGGTGATGATTTGTATCCATTTCTTAGATAGCTTTATATTGAAAAATTACTATTATAGAAGTGTAGTTAGTACATATCAAATTTTGTATGAATGATAACGATATGGCACAATTTTTTCTCATTATTATTATTATTATTATTATTATTATTTTACAGCCAAACAACTAAAACAGAAACGTACATGACTGAGCACAAATTTTTTTGTATATTATTTCCCCTCTCTTTGATTTTTAATTGTAATAATTATGATTATAAAAAAATTGTACAGCGAAATTTATTTTTAATTATGTGTGTACAGTAGAGAATAGTCCTGTAAAACTATATATCTGTATGCTTCAAAATTGTATACGATTCATCAATTATATTTTATTGTTTAAATATAATAAAATCACCGAGTTTGATTTTTGATCAAATCACATCTCCATCCAGACCGGTCAATAAACTCTCATTGTATAGCAGTCGACTAGCCAGAGATAATGTTGTGATTTTTCACATGTTGTAATCTGCCGAAAAAAAGCGTCTTAATTAGTTCTAACAAACAATCTGTTTGTAATGTGTTTAATTATGTCTTCTGTAATTGCCCATTTAGAAGATTTCTTTCACTAATAAAATGTTTGCGTTTAATTCTATAAGTCGTAAAATTTATTATTAAAAACACTAAATACGTACATATTTCATTCATGACTTTCACTGGTTGATTTTTTGGTTTTTATTGGAAAATTAAATTCATGACCTGCAGTTGTATAACTGTGCAGTAATAGTTGTAATTATACGGATAAGAAAAAAAACCGAGGCATAAATCACAAGAAAAATGGTTTTGGTTTAAACATGTACATGTTTGTAGAGTCGTATGTATAGTCTCACGATTTCGCATTACCATAACTAGAAACTAGAATTGTTTTACAACTGAACTTGTTATGTATTCTCCTATTCGATTTATAAACAAATAAGTCTGGCTTTTAGTACTTGGAAGTCGGCTCGGAACGACCTGAGTCACCTCTCGAAGTAGCACAGACCTTCCGCAAAGATCTATACAACGACCACAACGTTTGAAAAGTGCCAACAATACGGATTTCTATAAAACGAACTTCTGGTTATTTAATATTATTATGGAGTTGCTATGGTACAGTGGCGAGCATATAAAAGAGACCACTTTTTGTGGGGCTGTGTAAGACGGGCTTTTAAGGGCGGTCGTGACAATATAACAAAATTTTCACAGGTTAGAGTGGGAAGAAAGATGGTAGGGTTATTGGTGCCATTTTGGGTGTTTATCTGTATAGATAACTTCTTACCCTTACAAGAGAAACAACCTGATTCACACGGGCCGAAAAATGTGATATTCTCGCTCAAGAGGCGGTCTTTTTTTGTGAGAGTCACTGTACGTCTCCCAACTTGTAAGACTGTCTAATTTTCTTGCACTGATTGTGAGATGGGAGAAGAGCTTAACTATCGCTAGCGTTGCGGTTGATGTTAACGATCACACATCGGAAACTCTCCATTACGTTTATTTAATTGAAACCATTTCAGAGTGTCGCTTGTAAAATCGTTATAAACTGGAAATAGTCGCATAAAAGGTTTGTGTATTTATTCAAATGTGCGTTGTAAATATGTGCAGTTTCCGATTGCTTTTTACTACCAATTTCCATCCGTTTTTTGCTTCTTTTCTTTTTAAATTTTATTATAATAAAGCAAATGTGCACATACGGTAATGTTTCACACTATATTTTACGTGACTAAACCGTGAAGTCGAAGGTCTTGAACTTAAATCAGTTCCCCGTAGCCATTCGTACTCGTTTTTTATTTATTTATGTATTTATTCATTTCAAATTCTTTTATTGTGCAAAGTGTACATTTTTATAACACACCATATACAGATTACATATTGTATTATTGTTGTTTATTATAATAAAATAATAGAATAATTGGTTGTTCTTGTATATTAAACCAACTAAGGCCTTGAAGCGAATTCCTTAAAGTTGGCCAATTCCAACTGTTTTTTTCCAAATAACGGAAAAATCATAAATTCAACATTTTTCCACATTCACACTCTAATCAGGCTGATTCTCCTTACAACTTTACCACCCTAGCGTATCAATCCGCTTTTGTGTTTTTGGTGAAAGCTTCTAGGCTTCGTTAGCAAATTAGTTTTGTAAGTCTAGATATGGTACGTTCAAATTGTTAAATCTCTAGAGCATGTTACCACCATCCTAGATAGCCCTCTTATGCCCATTATGAATACACATCCCCTTCACTTATCTACTTGGGTGGTAGTGTGGTGGTTCTCTTCGCAGACTATACTTGCAAGTTTACCAAAGCAATCCATTTTCTTGTGTCAAACTTCACTGTGCCTGTGTGTGTGTATAATGTAATTTATATAAAGTTTCAGTAGAAATTTCCACCAACTTCTAAATAGTTTGTGTTTCAGTTTAATCACCGGTAATTATTTAAATTGTCAACTGCAATATTCCGGGATGGCGGAGGAAAAAATTACTGATCGACAATTCAAATCAAACTTGGATACTTTACGAATTATGTATTTCCAGTGCATATTAATGAAAATTCCATTTGATAGATTTAAATTGAAATTATTAAATATGGGAGTTTATGTAATTTTATCGGATTTCCAATTGCATCAACTGTAAATCAAATGATCGTAACAATAAAACCATCAGAAGGGTAATAATTCATATGGAACACGTTTATTATTCAATAGTTCTTTTGTATTTGTGTGTTTTTCAAAACTAAAACCCCATAAAATAATTCAAAACTTAAACAATGGAAATTCTAATGTCTGTCTACACATACCACAATATCGTTAACAATTTTTAATGTTCTCAACACTTGACTACCGAAATCTACACCAAGTCCAGTCCGTTATTGACGACTCGACTTATAAATTTGCTGTTTTCAACAATTATCATTCGCTCCTGTGGATTAGAGACAATAACGCGCAGTTAAATTTGCCGATAACTTGTAGTGATTTAAAATTAAATTTATAATCCAAGACCGATTGTTCGCCTATCTAATTTTAAGCCATATTTGATAGAATTTCCACCATAAATAACTATTATCTCTATTTTATATACACTGGAGGCGTATAATTTATACATAGTATATAGACTGTAAACGTACAAAAGCATGGTGATTTATTCTGTTTTGATGAAAAGGAAATTTATTGATTTGGTAACTACTGTTGGTCGGATTTAATTTAAATTAAAACTAATACTGATGAATTTTCTGTATGTAAATGCGACTAGTGTCTGTGTGTATACATACGCACAATGATAAGTTTGCGAGATATGATGATGTATCATCATCAATCATCCACCACTAATTACAACCTGTCGGAGGCAGTCATCAACGACGTGCAATTATACAGCAGTCTTTAAAATATGCTGCTCCACTATTTAATATTAAATGAAAATAAATTAGGTTTTTTTACATGTAGAGAAAAATAAATAAAATTTTACGGAAGTTCAACACACATTATGATAAGCGTATTTAGTGAAAAAATCATTATCAGTACATTGGTAGCGGTCAAAACCAGGATTTCCAACTGGAACCGAAAACCAAAAACCGGAAAAAAACGAAATTTTGGCCAAAACGAAATCTGGAGCTGAACCGAAAAAGAACCGGTTTTTTTCGGCTCAAGCGTACCACTTAACATGATTTTTTCTTTTTATCTCCCCTTTCTCTTCCTATATATAGCAATAGATACTTGAGGGCACTTAATACGAACTTGCAAGTAAACCATCCGAGGTCAAAACTCATGATTTTTTGGTAGATACCCAGGTATTTTAAGGCATGCGCATTGTGTAGTGACCGACCGAAGATTCGGTTTCGGACAGTTTTGGTCATAGTTTCGGTTTCGGACAAAAATCAGCCGAAACTTCGGACACACCGAAACTCAGTGTTCGTGAATCATGATCGCCAGGTTTCGGCTGTAAATCGGTCGGACACTATTTTGTCGTTACCCATACTTAAGTTTAAGGGAGACTTTGGAGGTTAAAGTTGTCCCGCAAAATGATTTTTTTCAAATATCTCTGTAAAGGCTCGATATTTTTTAGTGATTTAAAAACTAACAATAAGTTATATAGTTTCGTGAGGGTCACCAAAAGTTGTAAACCGCGTTTTCGTCCCTTATTGGACGTTAAAGTTATAGATGATATGCCATTTTTTATGTCTTCTTGCGATTTTCTACCCTATGGTAAAACATATCACCATGAAAATTCTAATGGTAATAGAAAATTACAAAACAAAACACCTGTTCAAGTGTTTTTCTCTATTCAAAATAGTTAGCCTGTTTTTAAAGTGAAATTTAAAAATTTGAAAATTAATCATTTGGAACTGAACCGAAAACCGGAACCGGACCGATAATATTGTTTTTTAATTGAACCGGAACGAAAAAAATAAGGGGTCAAAACTAACATTGATCCAGTTTTTATCTCAATTCGTATAAATCGACAAGTTTTCTCGACAATACTACATAACCTTCATCAGCTGTCTAGGATTATAGCATACGTGCATATGTCCCTATTAAAGGACACAGCCTCAGGGTTCGTCCACCAAAGGAAGGGTAAATAATGAAAGGGTAATGAGGTGTGGCGATCGAGAGTGTTTAGTCGACTGTAAACATTATCTATTACTTTACACTAGTCTTGATGGATGGATGATCTATTTTGAATTGGTCGGCAGATAGCAAAGACACAGATTGATGGTCTATTCTTCAACACCATCAATATCACGTTTATCTGGCAAAAATTCTAAAAGCAAATTTTTTTGTTGTTGACCCATATATTCTGATCGTCGTCATGGTGGTGGATCTAGAAACCATTAATAACTGCCGTTCTGATAAGAAACATTCCAGGTTTTTTTGGGAGTTTAGCAAATATTTAATCAGCTTCTTTATTCACAATTAAAACCGTTGATATTTTCATGTGTTATCAGTTATTGAAAATATATATTTTTTAAAATCGATGCATATACCAATTATCTTAAAAGATAACATATGTCAAGAATCGGGAAACATATGTAAGTAAATATTCTGTGATTGTTTGATGTGACAAATATCGAGCTGAAATGTTTACATGAACTTATCCTAAACAAATATTAAGGTAAGATAACGTTGGACGATTAAAAACTATCCTAATAAAAGCCCTATTTTACATTTTATAAATAATAATAATAAAAATAATAATAGACACTGGATTAATAAGAAATCATTAATTTCTTGGAAAAAATATTAAAATTATCAACTATTTGGTGTTATGTTGGATTAATTAAAGCTGGATTATAAATTATTGTTGTATTAAGCAAAACAACTTGATTTTTTACAATACAAAGAAATATTAATTAACAATAAAGCTTAGCAAAAGTCAAGAGGCTATCGTCAGTATATAGACCTCGATTTGCGTTCATTTCTATATTTATCGTCATCTCTAAAAAGAAAAAAGGTCTTTAGTTCATTCCGGGTTAATATTGAAAAAAAAATCGATTTTAAAGAATTATGACACTGATAAGACAGATTAAAAGAGTAACATAGACTAGACCCTAATTACTTTACAACTTTATCACAAATTCGGTCTTTCAGAAAATCCTATTTGTTATTCGAAAAATTATTCATAAATTATAAATGATGATGTTTATTATCATTGCATATTGATAAAATAATTATCATCAACATCCTCATCTTTAATATTAACAAACAAAATATGTTGGTAATAATAGAAAACTAAACCCTCCAATTTCTCCTCTAATTGTCCTGTTAGTTTTATCCTTGTAAGCCTTTTCTATCCTTCCATCAACATCTAGCTTTCAAATTCAAATCCTGAACGTGATCGTGTGCTCTAATTCCAGCTTTTCCTTCAATAAATTCCATATTTGTTCAAATAATATTTACACGGTCGTTCCAGTTTTTGTTTTTCCTATTCGTATAAGCGCTTTTTTTCTGTCGACACAAAGCCGTACGTGTGCTGATTGTTTCAGCCAGCTGTTTGATCTTTGCTGTACAATTTTGTCATAAAAAAAGAGTTGAGTATAGTCGAAACACCCTTTTTTACCACTTTGAATACGAAAGGGGTTGATGACGACAACGACGACAACAACAACACATTGTAATCGGAATATGCGACATAATTAAGAGTGAGGCACAATGATGAAGGGGGTGAGAGGACTAGATCGTTTTGTGTATTTCTATCTTTCAAATCCTGAATTACTAACAATTCAGTTTAGTCATAAGGCAATGAACAAGAATAATTGATTTAGTCATAAAGCAGTGAAATTTGTGGTGGCAAAGGCGGTGGTGGCGAAAAACGATAACACCAGGAAATGACGGATTTTATATTCAGTATTATTATTTTGAATATAATAACAATTTAGTAACAACAAATACTGATTTATAAGAGATAACAGATCTTACAACATAAAAAATTTAAATTTCCCGCAATTTTTAATTGTGGGATAGGCAACTAAATATACAGATAGATATTGTGTTTTTTAAATGATTGTACACCAAAAAAAACCTAGACTAGATTGTAAACCATTTAGGTTTTTTTTAAAGAAATTGAATTTTATAAAATTGATGGATTCTTCATACATTAAATAATTTAAATAAATCGTTAATGTTGAAGTAGCGTCATCTACTACAATTCATGCAAATTAATTTCTTAGTCGGCGTAGAATCTAAGGGCGGGTTCGATACAATTTCGTCTCAAACTACAATAACATTATTAATTAAGATAAAAAGATAATTACTGATATTTTTTTTACTTGAACTTTAAATGTTCGATATTTTTTGAATTTTTGTTAATTACATTTAGTTTTTTACAGTTTATTGCGTATTTTTGAGTATGGATAGTCGAAAGTATGGATTGTTATGGATGGTTATGGATGCTATAAGCTGGTGTGAACATAGCCTAACAGTCTGTTAAAAGTTGGGTTATGTTTGTAGCGGTTGACAATTTTTAAATACGAATATGAAAGTAGTAACAGTTTGAGCATTTTTTTGTTTTTCTCTTTCATCATACAGTAGTTTTTCTTATTTTAATTTTTTGTATTGTTATAGTGTTGATATTATTTTAATGTAATAGAAAAAAAAATGAGCAAGTCTGCGAAATCTCCTGTGGATGAAGTAAGTGAACGTATCAAAACTAGACGGAAAGAAGTGGAAACAATAAAAGCAGAAATAGAGAAACTGATAAGTGCTGGTGTGGGTCCTGTTAAAATTCCAAATATTACTAAACAACAACAGGAACCAGAACAGCAACAAAAGACGAATGTTGTAACTACTCCTGAAACGATTTGCTCAAAAAATGTTGATAATAATAATGTTAATCAACTGTTAACAAATGCTCAACGTAAAGTGCCTGCACAAAAGCCCGAAAAACAGAAATCACCACCACCTAAAACTGCACCATCAAAATCAAAACCGTATAATGTAGATGAAGCACGTGAATTTATAAGAAAACAACGCGAAAAACGTGCACAACAAACAAAAAATCAAAAAAGCAACAACCATAATCAAATCGATATAAAAAATCAACGATTAAAAGCTCTACAAGAAAAACAAAGAGAATTAGTTGTAAAGAATGTTCAAATGAAACGTGAACGTTCCAAATCACGTGAACGTAATAATGAAGTACGTCTAGATCGAACAAATCGATCAACACAACAATCAACAATTGGTGATAAATCACGTGAACGTCGTCCCAATGATGCACAACAGATACAACAAAATGAGATTGTTGTGAGTAAATCAACACAATTACAAAACATGTCGAATAGAAATGGTGATCGTTCCAATGATACTCGATCAAATAATCACAATATTAAAAATGATGGGCAAGATGAGATCGTTGTGAGTAAATCAACACAATCACAACACATGTCGAATAGAAATGGTGATCGTTCCAGTGATACTCGATCAAATAATCACAATATTAAAAATGATGGACAAGATGATGATGTAGTTTGTGGTAGATTAAGTCGATCAACCGTTAGAAAGACTGATTTAAACCGTCCCGACAATTTATTTAAGAATATTACAGTACGAAAGAAACAATTAACAGTTGTTAATAATGAAGATAGTAATAGTAGTAGAGTTGAATCTGAAAATTTAGAAAGAAATAATTTAGTTGTTAGAAAAACAATAGAGAATACTGCAATGATTGAGAATTGTGAAAAAGAGACTAAAGAAACACAAACAAGTCAAAAATCTGATAAAAATGAACCTGTATCAACACAATTACAAACTCAGTATTATCCACCAGATCCTTATAATACCATCAATACGTTGATAAGAAAATTACAATTTACATCAAATGAGGTTAAGAAATTTGCAGATATTGGGGTACAAAATCCATCAAAATCGTCTACAATTGATAATCGACAGAAAATTCAAGACGAAATCCATGAATTATTAAATAAAAACGTCAATAACAATAATAAATCGATATTCCTCCATCAACAGGAGAATTTAAATTTGAATTTGGATAGTGTAGAGAAATTGAAATTGATCCCATCAACATCAATTAAGAATAAAACAAGAAATGTATCGAAAAGGTTAGTATTCGATAATGAGAATAGTGGATCGGATACATCGAAAAATATTCCTGATATATCGAGTGAAAGTGGTGTATCATCAAGTCGAAGTACTGTAATTAATTCAGAAACAAATCTAGATTTAGAACGTTTAGAAAATTTAAAATTACAAACTAAAAATCATCAAAAACAAACTAGTGACGCTATTACGAAAAGTACAAAGAGTTATAGTTCAGATTTTATTGATGAAATTAAATCGAAAAGTGATATGATTGAGCAACAAACTAGTGAATTATCAACTGTATTAAATACATCATTATATATTAAAGAATCAAATGATGCAACACATGTAGATAGTGTTGAGAATTCAATGTATCTTCAAGTACCGCCATTAAATTTAGATGTAAATGTTAATAAATCTAGAGGTGATACTTTTATACAAAATTCGTCGATAACAACTAAAGAATCTACAATCCAACCGGCTATTACAATAGAAAGAAATCGAAATGTAAGTTTTACAGTTTAAAATTGATCGTTTAATAGTATATTATACAACGAGGCTATAATAAGTGCTATTATTAAAGAGAATGAAGCGAGCGAGTGTTGTAATCATTCGTGGTAATAATAGCATTCATTATAGCGAGTTGTATACTATACTTTATGACTTATTTCTAAATGTACAGATTTATTAGTGGTGTACAAGAATATTTACCTTGTTCATCATTTTCGATTATAAAATTGCACAAAAAACGCACATTTTAGAACAATTTGTTAAAACTATCTCTATATATTTATTTTTTGTCGTTACCATGGTTTTTTACGTTTGACAGAAACTATTATCTACTACTAAAATCGTTTTCTTGGTCACTCTCCATTGTATAGTGACGATCAAAAAAAAAGAGATCACCCTTTGTGCGGCTGTGTAAAACAGACTTATGAGGGTGCTCATCACAATGTAACCGAATCCTAACAGGTCAGATTTTTTGAGAAGATGAAGGTGGGGTTAATCATGCAATTTTGGGTATTTACCTAAATAGAAAAATACTTTCTACAAATTTGCAATGGCTGAAATTCGCTAGAATACCTCCCACCTACTCACCTTCGTACCCTCACGAGAGGAACAACCTGACTCACACTAACGAAAATGTGCGAAATTCTCGCCCAAGACTCGGTCTCTTTTTTTTGATCGCCACTGTAGATATATTAAAAGTGCCAGTTTATATATTTTGTACTTACTATGGTTTTTTTGACGTTAGAGAGAAATAATGAGCTAAATTCTATTTTCTGATTGGCTTACGAGAGGGAATAATGGTTCATTATTATTCCCTCTCATAAGCCAGTCAAAAAATAGTAGGAAATAATATAGGGCATTATATTGCAAAAACTACAAGTATAATAGTCACTTGATATGTAACTCGTATATAAACATTATAATATTGAGTTGTTTTCAGGATACTACAGATCGGATTCATTTGAAATTTGAAGCTGAAGTTCATCTACTCAACGATTACAATCAAACATTTCATAGATTCCGTGAACTGGAGGAGGCTTTTGAACATTTGAAACGTGAAAGTTATGATAGAGTTGGCACGAAAAATATGAAAATTCTACAAAATAATGATACACAAACATCATTTAAAACTGTAACAACTGATAGAGAACAACAATTATCAATCAATTTTTCAAGAGGTTCCGATATAAATGATGATAATAATAAGAGTATCACAATACCCGAATTGGATTTGAGCAGTTCTACTGATACAATTAATGAATTAAGTTTGAATGGTAGTCGTTTGAAATCGTTCATTAATAGTGATTATGGCGCCAATAATTGCGCTGGATTATCGTTGAATATGGTAATTATTTTTCTTTATGAAAAAAATTACATTTATTTCTAATTGTCGGTCATTTAATTATTTACGACTTGACTATTATATTGTTTTACTGATAAGAACCTCTTATCTATATCTAATGGAATGTTATTGTTGCATAAACAATCATAGAATTTCGATACTTTTATTTTTCAAATTTGTTGTTATTGTTTTCAGTTTGAACAATTAATCAAGGATGAAGATGCCCGTTTAAAACATCTTAAAACTATTATAAAAATACGTGAACAAGCCTTACTTGATCGTACAAAAGGTGAATTAGTTTGGTTAGAAATACAAAAGAAACAATTAGTTGAAACTGGAAAAATTGAACAAGCTTCACTTATCAAAAAGAAACAACGTGCTGTTTTATTGAAGTTGGAACAAGAACGGAATGAGATTAAAAGGTGGTGTACTATTTTAATTTAAAGAAAAAGTGTTGATTTTATTATTTTAATTTGTTAATAGGTTAAAACAAACACAAAAACAGGCGTCTAATGAGCGAATTAATAAATTGAAACAACAACGAAATCTAATCAAATCTCAACTGTCAACCAATGAGATGTTGACAAATATTAAAATAACAACACCAACATCCACGACTAGGAAGAATCGTCGACATTCTGGACCGTTAATTGTAACCCAACATCGTCATAAAGAATCTACACGTTCAGAAACAACAATTAGTACAAGAAGAAGTTGTTCAGGTGATGATATTTTGAGTATTACAACTACATCGAGAGTTAGTCATTCATCATCAACAATCGAACATGATTCTGATAGTTTGTTAAATTTCCAACAAGATTCTACTTCTAATCTACACAGGTAAATGTTTTTTTCTTATTATTCTTCTTCTTCTATGCGTTAGCAAAATTTTTGTAATATAATCACTTTTGCTGTGCTGTTATTGTACGACGGGATTTTTCTACAAAAATAACACGAATGTCTCTATTACAATAAACCACCTCTATTATTACGAAAGAAATTAGAAATGATTAAAAACAGCCCATCTATAATTAGATATCCTGTTGGCCATTTTCCAATATTCTGTTTTCTATTAGGAAGCTTCCTATATAGAGGAAATACACACACGTATATAAAACCGTTTTCAAAATTAGTCAGCGGTTCCCATTGAACGACGCCATCGTCGTCATCATCACCATCATCATAACAATCATCATCGTCGTCGTCGTCGTCGTTTGTCATATTATCATCATTTTTAGTATATACTCTACTACGTTCTGATTTTATCTCATATTCATAAACCATTATACGTAAACAAATTTTTTTTATAATTTGTTATAGATGTAATAATCTATTATGTAATCATTTATAATAATTATTTTGTTATTTTCTAGGAATTTGTCGATGCGAGAAAAAGCATTACGTGAACGTAAAAAGACTGCTGAAGAATTATTGAAATGGCATCAAAAATTACTAGACGAAGAAAAGAAGATAAAAGCATTAGAATTAGCTGCCAATGTTTTAGTAAAACAAATACCAAACAAGAACAAAAAGAGAAAGAATAACAAAAAATTAATAATTAATGATGATGATAATAACGATAATATTGATAATGGTGATGTTGGGAAACGGGAAATTTTCGAATTTAATGGTAAACAATTGAATCAATTATGGAGAAATATGAGCGGACGTATAGAAAAGAAATTTATCAATGATAAAGATTACATTATGTCACAAATTGAATTTGAGAAATTTTGTAAAAGTGCCACAACAATAACGACACATGCCAGTAAAAAAAGGAATTTAAGTAAGAATAGTGAAAATTTAAAAACTGTAAATCTCTCAACAACAACAACAATAAGTGAATTGAGTGATGAACGTGACATTCCAAAAAATTTAGGGAAATCTAAACAGATTGATATAAAAACGATTAGTGAAGATGATATCAAAACTGTAAATGGTGAATATTCGAGTGAATTTGAATCAGAATCCGTCCATGAAATTACCAATATTGATAATGAGAATGATGATGAAATTGATAAAAATCAAATTACATCAATTTCTGAATTGATACACAATTTTAGTAAAATAGAAGATGAGATTTCTATACTTGGTAAACATCAAGACTTACCTGAAGAAATTCAACAAAACATTAGTATTACAGACGAAATTCCAATTCAATCACCTAGTCAAACTAAAGAGGAAATCTCTGAAATTATCGAACAAATCCCTACTGTTGATAATCAAGGATTTGATTCAGTAGAACAGTTGGAAAATGTTTCAAATACAATTGAAAAAACTAACAATGAACCATCGATAGAACTCTCGGAAGATGTTGTACGGACTATTACTGATGATATTTTAAAAATTGGTGATTCCATCTTAGAGATTGATGGGAAATTTGATGAATCTTTGAAAATTTTAAATACGAACTCTAAAATTTCTCGAGATAATTTTGAAAATTCTTCAGTTGCAAATATTGAAAATGATACTTCAGAAACTATAAAGAACGAAGCAACCGATCAGACTGTTGAAAATACTCAATCTCACAATCTTGTCCCAAATGATACAATTGAAATTATAAAAGACAAAAGTTCGAAAACTGAAGATGTATCAACTGAAAATACCAGTACAGCAATAGATGAAAGTACAATAAATCAAATTGTTTCCAACGAAGTATTAGGTGAAGAAAATAAAAGTATTGAAACGGTGAAAGAATCAGAACAATATTCTGATGATTTTAAGAGTGAATCTAAACAGAATTCTACAAATATTGAAAGCAGAAATGAAATTATAGAAAATGAACAAACTGAAGATTCTCAAATTGCGACAATTACAGACGATTCATCAAATAAAACAACAAAATCATCAACTACTCTAACGAATCATCAAATTGATGTAAAGAAACGTGTGTCTGAGATTATGGCAGAAACAAATAATACACCTTTAAGGAGTGATAAAAGTCCTCGATTACAAGATATCTATGTTACAACATATGATAATGAATTATTAGGTAAATTTATTATTTCGTTTAATTATTTTGTTTAATATAAAATTTTACAGCTGCCTCAGATGATGTTAAAAGTGAAGCCGAAGAATTGTTACGAAAACAGATTGCTATTGAACAAGAAGTAAGTTGATTTTTTTATTAATAATCTAAATTAATTAAACAATTCCTTTAGATTAAACAATTAGAACAACAACAAAAAGAACAAATCCCCTATTTGTATATGAGAGAGATTCCAAATAAACCACCACCACCATATACACCACCATCAACATTACCCATTGTGCAATCAATTCTACCAACTGATCCCAAAGAAATTGATGAAATCACAAATTACACATCAAAAGTCTTATATAAAGCTTATGAATTGAATAATTTAGAGAATGTGAAATTTTCCGGAAATAGTTTTAAATTAATATCAAAATTAGATATTGGTAAAAATTGTTGTCAACTATTATTTAATATGTGTAAAGAATTAGCTTATGAACATTATAAACAATTTAAAATCATTGAAAATGAACCAGTATGGATGAAAGTTTTAAATAAAAAACAACATTTATCATTAATAAAGCCGTACGATTGTCGAACATTAGAACGTTATATGAATCGTAAATTGAAAGAATTATTCAATTTTGAAAAGCCACAAATACAAGAAAGTATGATTATAAAATGGGGACGCAAGAAACGTGATCATGTTGACGAGATATTAATTAAAGAATCACAAGAGGAAGATACACAATGGACAAACTTTGATAAAGATGAATTAATTATGAAAGATCAATTGACTGATATTATAATGAATATGTTGATTGATGAGACTGTTGATATTGTTAAAAGAATATTTGATAAGAGAAACTCGATAAATTTTAATGAGTTGGAAGAAGTGAATAATGAAAAATGAATAATTACCGTTTTAATAACTATTTGATTGTTTTTTTTTTTTAATAATAATAAATAACTCTTGTTTCTTTTTCCAAGTTTGCAAGAATAAAGTATTTTTTCAAGAATTTGTAAACATACTTGGTTCATTGGAATTGTAAGGGGTCGAATTTATTGGGACATTATGTACAAAAAGCGCGCCTTTTTATCAGCATCGCCAATATAACGCTACTAAAATCCCTGGATTTTCAAAGAAATCTAACCTTAAATGTCAAACATTTCTCAAAGTTTAAACTTGTGTCTTTTGGTGTCGATTTCCTCGAATTGTGCCGCATTTAACGAGTAATGTATGATTTAAATTTGTGGAAAACGAAGAAGACATGTCTGTGAACGAGATTCCAGCCTTGTCCACTTGGAAATTGTACAATAAAACAATATCGACGTTATTAAAAGTTGAATTCTCCGAGACGTGTCTACAACGTTTAGCCAATATAATTATAGGAAAAAGTGTAGCAAATATATTTGTGTACAATCATAACAATTCGATATCGTACAGTGTACATCAGACGATTACAAGTAAATATAAAACGTTCACAAGATGGCTTTTAGGTAGACTGTTGTATTTCTCATTAAATGATCGCGTCAGTTATCAAACATCGACGATATTAATTGATGCACAATTATGTGTTTTAGAACAATTATCAAAGACACAATTAGATGTGTGTCTAAATATTCTAGGCGAGTATTTACAAATATTTGACGATTTGATTGATTTTAATCGTAGTGAGAAACAGGCAATTGTATTGAAAGTATTCGAATTAGAATATAACGATTTGAATGAACATTTAGATTCTAGTCCAATTGCTATTGAAATTACCAAACAGAATTCGAATGGTGTTTTACAAAGATTTCTGAAATTCCTTAAATTTATTTTATTACACGACGCTGGTTATAGTATTTTTAATAATCATTCCGGCAACACAAGAATTTTCGAGAATCTCTTATTTTTATTGTCGACAAGAAACGTTGAAATCAAACTAGAAATCTTTCAGATCTATTTAGATTTATTGGAAATATCGAAATTCGATAATAATAGTTTAAATTTATTAATCTTAAAGAATTTGAATAGGATTCCATTATTTTTAGAACAATTCATATTAGAAGTGTACGATGAAAAAATTCCGATTAATACAAACGAAGCTCTATTAAAATTCGACAATATTGTTGTGAAATTCTTTAAAATATTAGACAATAATTCGAGAAAACAAATAGTCGAGTCTTTAATAGAAAAAGAGTTGAATTTTACAAAGATCATTAACAATATTTCAAATTTAGAAACCACACACATTCTCATTATTATCAAAGAAGAAATACTTGAATCAATCAATAATTATAAACAATTAAACGAAGTTCGAGTTTACGATCCTGGTGTATGTAAAATTTGGTCGAAATTCTTTTATAACATTCTAGGTTGGTCTACTACAACAAATTGTAATCAATTATTGAGATTATTGGCCATTTTAACACAAATGTTCATTGAAATTAAATTCAAAATACAATCACAGTTAGAATTAGTTTATTTTGAGGAGGATAATTTGTTTAAACCGCTTCTAATTCGAATTAATCAGTCGATAAATTGTCTAGAAATCGGGAGATTTTACGAATTTTTAACAAATATTCCGTTTATATTCGGTGTAAAAAATCTACTTTTAATTGTCGATATATTAATGTATCCATTTACTAGTGATTTTAATCACGTTGATTATAAAAGTGAGCTCAATAATCTGTTGAATTTGTCAAGAAATGATGATTGTAAATTAGCCGCATTAAAATCGCTCAATTATTTAATTATGGTAGTTTCAAGCGATTTATTTTATGTCAATGAGGAAACTCTACAACGCATTCAGTCGATTTATTTGTGTTTAATTAAACAAATCATGAATTCTCAGGATTTCCAACTTTTAAGTTTAGTAAGTTCTATTCGGTAAATTCGAGAAAATCTTTGTAATTTTTAAAATTTGTACAGGTGTTTGAGAATTTGCCATACACCGTGGATTTGGATGAAAATTCCAACGATATTCTCGCGATATTGTTCCAAACAGTGACGATAAAAAATACGCAAATTCGATGTAAAATTTCACAAATTCTTCCAAATTTTATCTGCTTACTGTCGCCTGATCTTACAAAAAAGAGCGTTTATATTCAAAAAAATAATACCGTAAACGTATCGATAATTTGTTTAAAGTGCCATCAAGAAAAAACGATCGAACCGAACGAAATTTATCCAAAATTAGACCACACCGAACACTCAACAACGTTCAATGAGTTACTGTTTAAGTTTTTAACAGAGAATCTCACTATTATTAAAGATGAAGAAACGATAATTTCTACATTAGAAACTTTAAAATATTGCCATCAAC
Source organism: Mylabris variabilis (assembly GCA_037464815.1). NCBI lineage: Eukaryota > Metazoa > Arthropoda > Insecta > Coleoptera > Meloidae > Mylabris > Mylabris variabilis. The sequence goes on from JAZBGW010000119.1 coordinate 37,657, forward strand.
ACATCAAAGAATTTCAATCGATTGAATTTTTAAAATATTGGATTAAATATTGTAGAGATCCTAATGGAAATATTCGAAAAAAATTCATAGAATCTCTGGGCGTTGCAATGAAATTTCTACAAAATCAACCAGAAATCGCCAACATCTGTATGGGGGAATTCTTCGAATTGACTAAAATTTCATTGAAAACGAATCACAATTACCAAACGACCGTATTGGAAATTTGCGAGATTTTAACCAACTACACTGAAAACGATGAAATTCTACGTTATTTGTTGAAAATATTAATCTATTTGATAATGTTACCAACATCACAACATTCACTGATTGCAATTAATAAACTGTTTAAATTGTGCGAATTAAGATCGGTGACAACGATGCAATTATTCAAACAATACCGCGATGAAATCTGCGAAATTATCACACATTTATGTTCGATTAATTTGAAATTGATCAATTCAACGATGATGAATTCGTTACAAAAAATTTCGATAACGTTCGGTTATCGGAATTCGAAAGAATTCATAACGATAGAGTGTCGTTATTTATTACCGTATCTAGTTGGTAAAATCATTAAAATACCGAATGTTAAAGACTTGATCGAGGAGATTGCGGTAATTCTAGGCATTGATTTATCTGAATTATTGGCACAGAATTACGGTTACATATTTTTGAAGATTTTTTTAAATGATACAAAGGAGAATTTTAAAACTTGTATGGACTATATGGAGAAAAGCAGTCATCTATCGGGACCAATATTGAGGAAACGCAATTTGCGGATAATTCTCAATGAATTATTGTTGAATTTAAGCGAGAAACGCGATAAAGTTTTGTTAGCTTTAACGCTACTGACACGCGAAGATGTTGATTGTAAAAATAATAATTGCAACATTCAAGATTATCTACAGCCGAGATTGTTGGGCTTGTTACAACATTTCGATTTGAATTTGATAACGAAACCGTGTAATGCGGTCTTATCGAGTTTCACCGATTTTCTTTATTTTATGAATAAAAAGTACACAACACCGTTACGTTATAAGATATTCGCCATGTTACGTACAATTAATTACAACGATTACCAGCCACAATTGTATTGTAATGTATGGGATGCATTTATTAATAATTGTGATATTGAAACGTTAGGACCACAATTGGCGACAATTTTCGTATCATTACTACCACTAATTCCAATCTGTCAGGATAAAATCAACGCAATTTTCAAATATTTAATAATCGATAATGAATTGGTTAATAAAGATTATATCAAAGATTTATTCTTTGTTGATGATACCAATAATAGATGTATTGATTCGAAGATAAATACAATAATCCGTAAATATACAAATATTTTTAATAGTTTAACATTAAAAGAGAATATACGGGAATTCTTCAAGTATCTCCAACATGAAACAATCGAAATTCGTGTACATGGTATAAACTATTTGAAATCGTTAATGGAGAAGAATCGTAAAGATTTAGATAATATGATACTCGGTTATAATGGTATCGATACAATTATCATTGAATTAATTAATATTTTAATACATAATTGTCGTGAGAAAGATAAAAATTTGAAATTGGCAAGCGGTGAATTGATTGGTGAATTGGGTGCAATTGAACCCAGCCATTTGCCGAGAATTTACACGAAAAGTGTACGAAATTTTACATTTTTCATCAACGATGACACCTTCATTATTAATGCATTGAATGAGCTCACTAAAGCGTTCCAACGCGAAAAAAACACACATGTTAGTTGATTTTTATTGTTTTGTATTGTCAGCATTGATTGATTGTATTGTTTTAGTATATGGATCGTTATGCTTTGGCGATTCAAGAAATGCTAAAAACTTACGATATCTCGTCGAATCGAACAAGTAAAGGCCACCATATCTGGCGGCAATTCGAGGAATCCCAACAAGAATTGATAGCACCATTGTTGACATCAAAATATATAATGAAGCAAATGCCGAATTCGAAATTCCCATGTCCTGTTTATGGTAGTCCAACGTATGGGAATACGTTTCAAATATGGCTTTATAAGTATGTAATTATCACAATTATTATCGTTGTTATTAATTTCTATTTCCAGTTGGACGTTTAGTTTGATCCAAACGCTACCTCAACAACTGCAATCAAATCTAAATGTTTGTCTACCGGCTATGAAGCAAGATAATCGCATCCTAATGAGTTTCCTGCCACATATTCTTCTACATTCATTAAGTGATTGTATTGATAATAGTGAAGATCGAGTGTTTGTTGAAATCAATACAGTTACAACATCTTTTTTGAATAAACAAAAAGATAATAATGTAAAATATTCAAATAATCGTCGAGATCATTTAAAATTTTTACATTTATTTTATAGGTGCGTTCACTGTTAAATCCAACAGTAGTAGAATTATCTGATGAAATTATTGAAACACAACAATGTACGAAGATTGTTTTTGTAATTTTAAATTTTTTAGAACGTTGGATACGTGAATGGCAATGGCAGAAAGGTGCAAGTGAACGTAGTAATTCAACATTTATTAAAATCAAACAATTCCTCAATAGATTCTGTCGATTACATTTAGCTAAATGTAATTATTATTGTTCCGAATATCCACGGGCTTTAATGTACCTTGAAGATTATATTGTTGATAATCTACAAG
>JAZBGW010000120.1:0-10104 GCA_037464815.1 Mylabris variabilis
AGAAGAAGAAACTGATGTACTAAAAGATCCAAAGAAGAAAATGTGCTGAAATATGCGTCAGTTCGTATTAGACTTTGAAGATGAAAGACTGGCCAAATTTAGCTTCTAGAACGAAAGCAAGTGCTTCTAACCGAAGGAGAAAGGATTTTTAGGAATGCGAGGCCCCTCTCTTCTAAGGAAAGGTTTCCAAAAACCATTTCCCTTATTATCCATTAGCTAAACAAACACAGTTATCTATGCAATAAAAATTTCATACTCTCTAAAGGGCGGGTGAGATCATATTATAGGAGCCAATGGATGTGCCAACTTTCAAAAAGGTTAATAATCCTTGCACTGAAGTTTTCAAGATGATTAGACGCTACTAAGGCATAAAATATAGCTCTATTTCAACAGAGTCAACCCTCCAAGGCTCCATTATATTGTCAAAAAAACGCAAAAGCTATGGAGTAAGAGCAAAGAATGAACTTTAGAACAAGCAATAACTGTAATACTTCAAATTTAATAAAGCTAAAATATGGTTAAGGCTAAACAAAGGCTGTAGTAAAATGGAAAAAAATGCAACAACAATGGAGTAAGAGCAAAGCATGAGTTCCATAAATTTTGAGGCCGGTTAGAGGAGCAATAAGTAAGAAACTTCAAATTTGGTAGAGCTAAAGTTAAGGAAATACTAATCGTATAGTTTGGAAGGCTTAATTCTCTTTAAAAAATCAATGATGTAAAACTAGACTAAAAATTTGGAGCTTACCTGTTGAATTCAAATCTGCATGCACCATGCAACAAAAACAAAAATTAATTAGAATCAAATAATTACTAAATCTATACTAATTATTATAAGCTAATTGACTTTAAACTAACAAATTATTTTTTAAGATTAAGCCATTCTCTTACTGAAATCCTAATCTAAATTAATTTTTAAAAACAAATCAGCTTAATAGAATTCTAAAAGTACTTACAAAGACCTATTGACTGTGATCATTTCATAATCATTATCCGGATTAAAGAAGATATTATCGAGGTATTGTTGTCCAGCTGTGCCGGCGACTATAGTCGATCGACTATCTCGATGGACGGCATAATTACTAGCAAAAATCGATAAAAACTGGTTAATTATCAATTAAAAAAAAAACAAATTGTAGAGGAACTTACTGATAGAAACCGTTGTGGGTGGTCGTTTGATAAAATCGTAATCGTACATTATCAAAACCGGAGATTTCTAAATTTTGTAAACCAGTATTTCTTTTAACATAATTAAATGTAAAATCCGAAATGATTTGTTTTAATATAATATTATTATAATATCGTGCATAATTTCTTGTTATATAATTACGATAAACATAAACACGTTGATATGGTGTCGATTTTCTACCTTCAACATATAAAACTGGCAAATTGAAATTATTAACAAACAGATTGTTTTGTATGTAAGCGTCCAGTGATGTTGGTGAACCAGAAGAATCAGCCTTAATCGATAGACCACCTTGGTTACCTTCAATTAAATTATTCTAAAACACCAAATGATTATTGTTAATCATTAATTAATTAATTAATTGTATAGTACTCGAAAATAGATTGTTCTGGTATTTTGGACGTCAATATTGATGGCAGCTTGGCATGTTGTAAAATTACCATAAAGTTTCTCACCATTATTTCTAAATTGGTTCTTATCAATCGTCACGATAGGATTAACTTCTCCGGCTGTCATGTAGAGAATTGCCCCTTCACGATTTACGTTGACAACCGAATACGAGATATTATGTTGAACGTCACGATCTATTCATACAAAAATCAAAATGAAGGAAATGCATTTGTAAAGGAAGAAGAGCGATTTCTTGTTTATTTAAAAGCATTCTGTAAGGATCTAAATCTCGAATTCGATCGTCAATACAGGCCTTTTCACGTAAATATGGTCAGTGGCAATAATTATTTTAGCTTGAAGGGCAACATCTAGGCTTTCTATTGGAGGTGGAAGCGCCCTTCTGAAATTTTTGAAAATAGCAGAAATTGACACCAATTTTAGGAAATTACGCAATATTTAACAAAAAACTGCCACTTTAAGAATTGATAGTCAGCTAAATACAAAAATAATGTTTTAATTTTGAAAAATTAATTTTGCTTTAGAAGAAAAAAAATTGTTAATAGTTGAGAAGGTGACTGACTTGTTTCAAGAATCTAGGTCAGAGGATTCCTTTCCCTTGGAACCATAAATGTTTAGAGCTAGACAAGATGTAGTAAATTGGAAGAAATACCCAATCCTGTCAATTCGATACACAAAAGATGTTTCGGTTATTCAATATTTTCTTTCTTAATTTCTCCCTTTCTCTCTTTCTCCGGTTGATTAACTTTTATTCGTGTTATTCTTGAGAACTTGACCATTGAAAAATTGAAAAATTAAACTTGGTCTTTATTTATTATTTTATTTTATTAAAGTGTGAATTGTTCACATTGTGATTTAATATGTATGTTCAAGAAATAAGAGACTTTCGTTATAAATCGTCAATTCTTAGTACATTTTGCTAACAATTAAGCGGTGAAGGAGACAATTTGGAAATTTTTAATCTATTATAGAGCTAAATTATTGACTTTAGCCTGGGTTTTAAAAAGTAGTTGTTATAAGGCATTGATTTTTAGAGAATTTTTGTAAAAAAATTTGGATACATTTAATCGATTTTTGATTTGGACTCCCGAACTTCAGTTAAGACTTATAGGCATTTTCTTTCTAAATTATAATTTCTAACAAATTTTGTCATAGATTTTTTTAACTAAACTCTTCAATTTTCATTGAATTTTCTTCTTGAGTCTAAAAATGCAAAATTGTGACACTTCTGAGGTGTTTTTGCACTAAAATTGCGACATTAAGTTAATTTTTCAGCTAAATTCTAGTCTTTTAATATAGAGTTTATGACATTTGTGTTTAAGTCATGCATTTTTAGTGAACCCTAGCTTTAAATCGTGGTGAGAATAAAATTTAGAAAATGTTTGGTCGATTTTTGAGGCACATTCTCATTTTTAGTTTTAGATTTTAAGGCGTTTTGATTATAAACCACCACTTTTCAACAAATTTTTGTTTAGTAAAGGAGATTGAGGCATCTATAAAGTTTTACACCTGAATTCTCTCTACTTTAATCTAGATTTTAGAACGCAGGGGTCCTGGATCATCAATTTTTGAGGAGTAAAAGGACTTTCTCTATTCTAGACTTTTGAAACTGATAAATAATTCGCTAAAAGCAAATCAAAATTTTTCTATAAAATCTTTTATATGAGAGCAAATCCCTCTACGTTACACGTTACTATGCACAGGACCCCGCAAGATATAGCGCCGGTCCTGGATATGAGAGATCTGTATTAACTCTTAATTAATGTTGAAAGATTTGCCATTGTGTTAGCTAAAGAGGGATCAATTTAATTGAAGGAGCTCTTAATAATAAGCAAGTACATTAAAAAAATCGTGGCTGATACTAAAAATAGTTGAAACTAAGAATAATTATTATTGTTTTATCAAAGGCCAATTTTCATCGTAATTGCTCGGGCCTAGAAAGTTTGCGAATCCGCCACTGGGGCAGAAGCTCTAGCGAAATTTTCCGATCGAATTCAAGATTGAGTAATGTACAGAATTGTATACAGATTCATAACTTACTGAAGCCGACAGCTGAAATTGGTAATGTGACAATTTCAGCAATAAAACCATGATTGGATGAGGCACCATTTGCAAAAAGTTTAACACTCAAACTCGGTAAACTTGTACGGAACATATGTTTCTCATTGTTGGTTTCAGTTGTTATACGATTAATTAATTTCGATGAAACATTGTAAATATCACCATCATATAATGCAATAAAGTCCGGTATACCGTATTTTGTTGTTGAATTAAATAGATTAAATTGTAATAGACGGAAGCCTAGTTTTTTTATATTGTAAGCACTCCGAAAGATTTTTATACAATTAACTGGATAATTGTCGTATTTGTAATATAATAAAATTCGTTCTTCGACACGTATCTCTTTGTGTGTATCACAAATATCAACTAAACTGAATAAATTGTAGGGGATATTGATGGTTCTTAACGGCGTAAAACTAGATTCATTCGCCTCCTTTCCTTCACCAGTCAATGATAGAATATTGATACCGGCACCTAATGAATTGATAATTTTATTCGATAATAATACCATCGTATTCGATGGTGATATCAAATCAATACCATGCGATGCACTCTTTGTTATCTCAACATAATTAATTTTCGGACTTTTAACAATCGCTTGTATAGCTGGCGATTTTTCATTATGCAAAATACCAGCACCCTCAATACGTACAAATTCCATCACAGATTCTTCATTTAATATTGTCATATGTGTATTGATATCATGGAATTTATTCATATATATTTGTTGTTCGAATTCGAAATCAGCAAATCGTACACCGCCCCAATAATCAAATCTACGGTCCAGATTTCTATGGCCGCAATTAATAAAAATAAATTTATCATTCCATTTACATTCATGCCGATGTCCGTATTGTTGACCATTCAAACGTATCGGACAATCTTCGTATTTCTTCTCATTACCAACACATTGTAACGGTTCCGGCCACGACCATATTCTCGATAATGAATTACTATGGAATTCGATACGTATATCATAATCGAAGAATACGTTTAACGAATCGAAACCTAATTCACGGCATACAACTTGAGCGTTACGTTCGGTAAAACGGGAATCGCACATCGGCACCCATTGCAATGTCGTTTTGTTGAAATACTCCAAGAAGCCTTGACGCGGTGTAGCTTTATCGTTATTATCACTGGACGAACAACCGCCACCTTCACATAAACGTATACTGTCCTGTACGTTTAAATTCTCCAATTGTCGTCGATTACGGTTTGAAAAACTCTTGAAATCTTCGAGATTCGTCGATCGTTGCTGTATCGGACGCATTACAATCTCGCTACCTAGATAGCCTTGCGCTTTCAAACGGCCCAACACTAATATTCCGATATTAGCACCAAATTCTAATACAACACCCGGATAAATTGTTAATGTTACATGCGGCATTATTGTTAAATCTGATTGTATAATATACGGTTGTTCACGGTATGGTATAATTAAATCACTAATTAAACGACCACCTAAATTATCTAAATCGATCGTTTGATTCGTTTCGAACGATACCGAATAGCTCGATTCGAAATCATCTTTCAATAAATACGGACGATATTTGGCTATTGCATAATTGTTCCAATCGTCGAAATCGAAGATTTGCTGTTGGATTCGTTGATCTTGATCCGTACCCCACCAATTCTCTTTAACGTTCAAATAATTGTTGATTTTTGCTGTTTTTATACCGGCGATTAATTGGTAATCTAGTTGATTATTCGAAAATAAATTGCGATTTATTACAACTTTTTGTATACCGTTGAAGATGATGACAGAGGTCGGTTGATTGTATATTTGCTCGATATTGTATTCTTTAAACGAATATTTATTCGATCTTAATTGATTGAATATAAAGAATGCCGGTATGTCGCCGATAATCTCCGATTGGCTGTTTGATGAGAATTCTAAAATGAATTTACCGAAATTACGTGAAAATTCATTGTTTCTTATCAACAATTTCTTCTCCATTCCACGTATCGATAATAGACCATTCAAACAATTATTATCAACAAATTTAGTGTTGGTTATATTGACAATAGCGAAATGACCATCGATTATAAAACTGAATTTTCGATTATTTACCAACGTATTATTATCAATATAGATCGAATGTGTGAAATTCTCGTTGTATTTCCAAACGTATGGCAGATGTACATCGAAACCGCCACCTTTATTCCTCTCAATTGTTACATCTTGTAATATATAATGGAACAGATTATTTGACGATCTCATATCGCGTGAGAATTGATAAATACCTCTACCATTATCTGTAATTAATGTATTATTGATCATTATTGTTATTTCTGATAAATTACTAGAATGTAGATCCCAATTTGGTGAATGTAAGAAGAATGCCTCATTGATATTGTGCGATATATCACAATTAAATAATTTGAATGTCTCATTAGATTTACGTAGAAAATGATTACCTAATTCATCTAGATAACGATTATAATATTTGCTTAATAAACCGTAACGATTGTGGCGGATTTTTGTATTTTTTATCAATACAGTCGGTACAGGTCCTTTAACAATACGATTGTAAATATTCTGTACCGGTGCACGTATTGTACTCAAAACAATCACAGTACCACCTATACTATAATTACCACTATTATAATTCAAGATAATACCGTGCGATGTGGACGTTGTTGGGAAACTGGATAGATCACGTTTTAAATACCACACATCTGATTCTTTATTATACGTGATCGAATCGTGAATTAGTATCGTTTCTGTACTACGATTCTCGATAGGATTCAATAATTGTATACCAATCACCCAGCCAGGATCTGTGCGTATTTTATACGATCTTACCACATCATCACCACCGATAATCTCGGTTGTTATCAAATATTTCGTTTCACCTCTCTGTATATAAACAATATTGTTATCAGTATCGTACGGTATTGTAAATGGCCGATAATGATAACTGTCTTCATTCATTTGAAACCAACCGGCGAATTCTCGCTGTTGTAGATTCGTTACAATCGAATCATGTTTAATACCAATCAAATTATTCTCAATTAAACTACCATAAATATTGAAACTTAATTGTTTCAAACTGATACCGGCGCCTTTATTATTCGAAAACTCCGAATTTTTAATCACATTAACTGTATCATCCGTATAAAGATCAGCATAAATAACACCGAAACCATCGTAATAATTATTAATAATTTTGATATTTTCGAAATTATGCCGGGCGAAATCAATCTGTAACGCTGGCTTAAAACTATTCGTTGCATAATCCAATAATCCAGCTTTCTCTATTGTTATATACTGTATATTACTACGTTCTGATAACGGACTGAACCGTAGACCAGCCCATGATGTTTGATAACAACGTATACCAACATCATTATCGTGTGTACATGAATTTTCAAAATCATTAAAGACTTCGGATCGACATCTCGTTATATCCGTATCATATTCATCGCATTGTACATTCGTCAATAGGATATTCTCTTGTAAACCAGCCAATGGTATTTCATTACGTTCTAAACGCCAATCATCCGGATTCAATACGAAACCTAATTGTTGACAAACTAGTGCAGCATTTATTATATTCCAATTGTAATCGCATACAGTGCCCCATTGATCATCGATTTTCACTTGTAATCTACCTTCAGTTTCTTTAACACCGCCCAATAATCGTATTGGTATTTTTGAATCGATCTCAATCAATTCGGTTTCGATTTCATAATTCTTCTCTGTATCGATTTCGTAAGTTTCATTATCGGGTAAATGTAGAATATCTTCTTTTAATGTAAAGAGAATACTGTCCGGTTCGATACCGCGCGCCTCCAATTTCCCACCGACCATCATGCCCACAGATGATGGAAAACGTAATATAACACCCGGTTCAATTGTCAATTTCCCACCAGGTCTTATATTGATGTCTTTTTCGACGATATAATCGCCACGGATTAAGATCTCTTCACCTTCAACTTCACCACCAATACGGTTCGTTGTATCGATAAATTTCGGAACATACAATTGATTATTATTGATACGATTCGTTAACGGATTAGAATTGTGTATTAGAAACGGTATAAAATTGATTTTTGCTAAATTATAACGATCATAACGATGGAATAAACGTTGATAGATAAATTCATCGTTACTATAACCTAACCAATTATAAGTACAATTAATTGTACGGCTTTGATCCTCGAAATGACTACCAATTTCGTATTTCGAATCGGGATTCTCGATGATATTCCGATAGATATCGATATTGTTTGAACCGATAACTATCGGTGCTGCAACACGACTACGCGGATTCATCTTCAATAAACCGTCGATTTTGTTGTTTTTCACAAAATTCCTGGTAAATAACAAAAATTGTTGTTTCGAATACGGCGATAAGCCGAGATTTACAACGAAATTTCCGGTGTTATTCAAAAAATAATTTTGTATTATCAATAAATCATTTTGTAACACATTGAACTCTTCTAATGGTTGATTTTTAATGAGAATACCGCCGAAATTACCCTGTCTAAAGTGGTTGTATTCGATTTTAGCACGCAGATTTAAAGCCGGCGATATCCGTAAACTTATCCGATTATTATTGATGAATTCATTGTAGCCGATTTGTAAGTGTTGTAAAATGTTTGTACGGCGCCAACACGACAATATTACCAAAGCATCATTCACTGAATTCTTAAAACTATTGCCTGTTATGTTGATTAAAGCACGAATACAATAATTGCCGTGCAATACACCAATATCTAAATTTTTATAAATATTCGTATATTGTATTGTTGTAGTTTGATTGATATGGAAGTATTCCGTTTCTTTTGTATTATTCAACCATACAGCTATGCCGTACCCTCGATTGGAACTAATTGATGATTTCGATATGTTCCGATCACCACCTGTGTAGGTAATATTGACACCATCCCCTTGATTGAATGATATCCGACTTTCTGTTATATTAATATGACCAACACCGCTTGTTATATGTACACCGGCGACATGTTGATTCTTCGATATTGAACTGTTATGGATGTGGATTTGTGAACGTAGATTATCTATAACTATACCACTACCGATATTTTCCGATATCTCTGAATTTGTTATATTCAAATCATACGTTTTACTATAACCGGACAATATACGAAAGAATATTACAAGATTTGTACGTGGTTGTGCATTGAATTTAATATACATTCGATTACTGATTGTTGTAATCGATTCCGGACGTGTATTGTTCTTGATTGGTAATTTTGTTAATAGACGATGATTCAATGTTGATCCATCATAAATTTCTAATATTGCACTATAATTACGATCGGTAATAGCACGTAAGTATTGTAATGTTAATACATGTCCCGGTTTTGTTGTAAATACTTTATCACAATATTTATCTAAATTTAAAAAGATCGTTTGTTCGGCAAATAATTGTATTGGGAATGTTTGACTTGACGATATTGCTAAATTACAAAAATCACTATAACCATAACGATCGGCTTTGTCTTCGGGCCGTTCTTCAGCATGTACATACCGTACACCATCACCACCATTCTCGTTAATAACACAATCCTCCAAATAACTTAAACCGAACGATGAATTAATAAAGACACCATAACCGCGATTATAACGTATCGTACAATGGTTTATATTAATCGGTCCATTAGCATCGCTAATATTGATACCATTATATGCTGAATTAATGATTTGTAAATTATTCATTTTTGGTGGTAAGCCTTCTATATGTATAGCACTTGTCGTGTTCTGATCACGGCCAGCACCAGCATATAAAATATTAATAAAACTCAATTCGGATAATGATTGCGGTATATATAATGTATCTTCTAATGTTAATCTCTTTCGATATTGTGCATATTCGAAACGTATACCACGCCAATACGGTAACGGTTGATCGTGTCTTGGTAAACATTCAATACCTAAATCCGGATGATAATCACAAACACCGGAACCAATCTGTCGATTCATCCATTGACAATTGTATAGTGAACTTTCTGTTCCTATACATTTCGGTTCTTCATATAAAATACGTGGTTTTAATGGCATTTGACGGTCGTACCAATTCGAAAAACGACCACCTTGAAAGCCCAATTGGCGACATGCTGTTTCCATATCAGCTATAGTCCAACTATTATTTTTTTACAACAAAACAAACAATAAAAATAACTTTCTTTGTTTAGAAAAATTGATAGACTTACTTTCTTGAATTTGTACAAACACTACGCCATTGGCCATTGTGACGTAATTGTAAACGGCCTGATAAAATCGTGGGACCATCAACTAAACGTATATCGGGAAAATTGAGAGTCTTCGCTGATGTTTCCTCAGCGGTCGTTAAAGTGATTCGTTCGTCTTCAGTACCCTGCAACGAGAAATGCCTTGAAATTACTGCCTAATGATAGAAGAACACAGATGGGGTAAGGATCACAAGGGGCGAAAGATCTAAAAGTAAGAAAGGAGCAAC
>JAZBGW010000120.1:16138-39918 GCA_037464815.1 Mylabris variabilis
ATATGATAGCGAAATTATAATGAGTAAGATAAGATTAAGTAAAATCGTCGATATTGGAGGAAAATTCACCATTTTCTCTGTTATAAATAATCAATAAAATTAACAAAGATTCATCAATTCTTACCACGGCAATTAAAGTTCCACGAACGGTAATTCCGACTTGCGGTTCAATTCGTATCAAAACACCAGGTTCAATAATTAATTTAGCATTCTTCTCGACGATGATGTCATTCCGTAGCCAATACGGACTTTTATTTCGATTGAATATTAGATTGTCGTTAATAATACGACCGCCGGAATGTTCCGTCCATCCTTTCGGATTTAGTGTTATTATTGTTGTTGTTGTCGGACTAAAATAATCGTCAACTTCTTGCAAAATCACCCCATTCAACAAATAACACAAACTAATCAACGTCCACAAAGAATCACACATTTTCCACATATTTACCAATAGATAACATCACTTTTATTGATTATTAGATTATTAAATCGTTGATTTATCTCTAATTTAGCTAAAAATAAAACGGATAAAAAAGTAAAAGCCAATCGGTTGTTTACTAGTTTCGAATTAAAAAAAATTAAATCCACGTCCACTTTCTTCGCGTGTTGTGTCGCAACGTTCGCATTCTATTTTATTTAACAAACAAATCGATTATTTCGGGGTGAATACTCGTCGATTTTCCACGATTTCCACCAAAAACAACAATATAAAATTTAAAACAATAACAACAACAACAACAAAGGCCTCTCTAATAAGATAGCTTTTTAACGGACTATAGAGGCAGAGTAGGCGCGGTTTATACTTGTTTTTTAACGAAAGAATCCACATCACGTGACCATCTATAGGTACAGGTAAGCCCCCCACCTGTATATTACGTACACCAGGTATAAGCGAAACAGGTGGGATTCGATCAAACCGCTAAGGATTTTTGAATAACTTAAAAAACGTTTCACGACGACTATAGTTTGAAGACTAGTGCCCCTTTGACCACAGTACTAGCGTAGGTAGATATCCAATTAAAACTAATTAACTCGAAATTTATAGATAATTGTACTTTCTAAACGGTAATAGTTCCGTAATTTGGCAATAATAGACGTTTATATTTCGAAAATCGTTAGGAAATTTCTAAAATTGTTCAAATAAAGCGAAAATTTTTGAGCATTTGTATGGTTGGTTGCCTGCCCGCCACTTAGAGCTACTTATAGCCGGGAAATTGTAAGTCAAACACTCATAACCTAGCTTTTATCCTTCAACCTCAATTTTTTTAAACATAAAAATATGTCGAATAAACTGGAAGTAATCGTATTATTCAACGGCTATTCAAACACACAAAACGATTCAATACTAGCGAACTGTACGTGTACGTTAATTAAAGGCCAACCAAATATCATCGTTGATACAATGACACCATGGGATGGTGGTGCTTTAATTGAAGCCCTCAATAAACACCAACTCACCCCTAACGATATAGAATATGTGATTAATACACATGGTCATTCAGATCATATAGGTTGTAATTATCTATTCCCGAATGCTTTGCATATAGTTGGTTTTTGTATTTCACATCAACATCAATATTACATGCACGATTTTAAATCTGGCGCTGATTATATAATTAATGATCGAATTAAGATACGACCAACACCAGGACATACATTACAAGACATTAGTGTGTTAGTTGAAATGGATAATGGGGAAATTATTGCAATTACTGGTGATTTATTTGAGAATAAGGACGATTTGAACGATGATCGTATTTGGAAGGATGCTGGTAGTGATGATGTTGAATTACAAGCTGTTAATAGACGGAAAATAATGGAAATTGCTAGTTTTATTATACCCGGACACGGTGCCATGTTTAAGGTGCCTAAATAAAATCTAATATAAATATAGTTAGTTTAATATAACGAATAATAATAATAATAATAATAATACTTGTGCTGATTAAGCGCTGCACATATCGCATTCACCTGGTTTCTGTAACGAACAAACCATTTCTCCGTTTGTCGTTGTGGTCGTTGTTATCAATTTAGATTTATCGACAGTGAATTGGATAGGATGTGCCGCCGGTTTCGTTCTTAAATAATACATGCCCGTCTTTAAACCTTTCTCCCAACCGTAAAAATGCATCGATACCATTTGTGCGAATGTCGGTGTGGCTATATGAATATTCATCGATTGACTTTGATCGATAAACGGTCCACGATCCGCTGCCATATCAATAATAATTCTCTGCGATATCTCCCAAACGGTTCTATAGATTCTCTTTAATTCATCCGGTATATTCGGTATATTTTGTATTGATCCATAATTGGCAATGATTTGATTTTTCATGATATCATCCCACAAGCCTAGATCGGTTAGATCTTTTACTAGATGCGGATTAACAATTTGAAATTCACCGGATAGTACACGTCTCGTATAAATGTTCGATGTGTACGGTTCGGTAGATTCGTTATTGCCGAGTATTTGAGCTGTTGAAGCCGTCGGCATTGGGGCGATTAATAAAGAATTCCGTACGCCGAAATTCGAGATTCGTTGCTTTAAAATCGACCAATCCCACAAATCAGTCGGTGTAACCACCCACATATCGTATTGTAGAATACCTTTACTAATAGGTGAATCCAAATAACTCGAATACGGACCGTATTTTTCGGCTAATTCACAACTAGCTTCTAGGGCTCCATAGTAGATTGTTTCGAAGATTTGCTTGTTTAAAAGGCGAGCTTCTTGACTTTCAAACGGTAAACGTAATAGGATGAACGTATCGGCTAAGCCTTGTACACCAATGCCTATAGGCCGGTGGCGTTGGTTGGAATTTTCCGTTTCCGGTAATGGATAATAATTAATATCGATGATTTTATTTAAATTACGCGTTACAATCTTGGTGATTTCTTTTAATTTACTGAAATCATAACCGGATCGATCGGGCAATACAAACATATTTAAAGCGATCGATGCTAGATTACAAACTGCAATCTCATCAGGTGACGTATATTCGATAATTTCCGTACATAGATTACTGCTTTTGATTGTACCTAAATTCTGTTGATTACTTTTCCTATTACAAGCATCTTTGTATAGCATATACGGTGTACCGGTTTCAATTTGAGATGTAATTATAGCACGAAACACATCCCTTGCTTGTACACGTTCAATATAACGGCCTTCACTTTCGTATTTTTCGTACAATCGATCGAATTCATCACCCCAACAATCCGATAGACCCGGCGATTGATACGGACACATCAACGACCAATATGCATCATCTCTAACACGTTTCATAAACAAATCCGGTATCCATAAACCGTAAAATAAGTCCCGTGCACGATACTCTTCCTTACCGGTATTCTTTTTAAGATTTAAAAAATCGATAATATCCGCATGCCACGGCTCTAAATAGATAGCAATAGCACCGGGACGTTTATTGGCACCTTGATCGATATATTTGGCAACATTATTGAATACTCTCAACATAGGAACGATACCGTGCGCTTGACCGTTATCACCGCCGATTTGAGTGCCTTTCGCACGGATCTCATGGATATTTACACCAAGACCACCGCCGTATTTGATTATAGAAGCTGATTGACTCAAACAACGGAAAATACCTTCGACACTATCCTCGGGTATTGTTAGCAGGAAACACGACGATAGTTGGGCATTTGGTGTAGCTGCTGTGAACATTGTCGGACTGGCGTGTGTGAAATATTTTTGCGACATTAAATTATAAGTTTCAATAACTGAATCGACATCATCACCGTGAATACCGATCGAGACACGCATCAATAATTGTTGGGGACGTTCAACAATCCGACCATGGATGCGGAGCAAATACGATTTCTCTAAAGTTTTATAACCGAAGTACGTTAATGAAAAGTCTTGATCATATTTTATAGAATTATCCAAGCGATTTGAATGTTTCTTGATTATTTCGTAATATTTCTTATCTATCTTTGGTCTCGAATTACCGTTAATCTTATCGGTTACATTATACAAATCTTCAATTACATCTACAACAAATAAGTAGGATTTATTTGATTTCATTGATATATCGCTAATTACCGCTGAAACGATCTTTAGTAGTTTTGTACAGTTGTGAAACGGCAATGCGGCCGGCTAAAATTGCGAAATCTGAATGTGTCGTTGTCATCATAGCTATAGTTTCAGCTGTTAACACATCTATCTCATCTGTTGTAATACCAGGAGATAAACCACTATTTATTTGATTCGCAATCATCTCCTACAATTACATATACACAAAATTCTCGAATTTTCTCTCTTGTATACTTCACATTAAAACTTACAGGATTGATAAATCTCATATCAAGACCGTAACATTGCCTCTCAATTCTCGTTTTTAACTTTACAAGATCGACACCCTCCAATCGTCCATCTGTAAAATTGCGTCTTTAATTCGAAAATAATAATTTGATATTTCACAAATACCTCGCTTTTGGACGTAATTTTTCGTTTCACTACTAGCCATTACTAAAAAATATTAACAATAAACTGATAAAAATACGAAAAATGGTTTTATTTCACAGCAATTAAAATTATCCTGTTTTTTTGAAAAACTAGGTTATGTACATAAAATTTGGCGGTAGATAGTACCGACATCTTCAGCCTTTCAAATAAACAAGAAGAAAAATTCTCTATCCTTATCTAACATAGAAGAAATATATCAATCTATTTTCTTCTATATTCACGTCTAAAATGATAAAGAAGAAACGTACTTTTTACAAAGTAAGCGTTGGGCTAATTACACACGAATTTTACAACATAGTATACAATTAAAAATTCTTCGCATAACAGTTTATAAATCAACTATAAAATGAGAGTTTACCTTAATTTTTTAGCTATATACACTATCGTTTTTTTATAAGAAGAACATAGTTTGACTGGCAACATTTCAGACAACGTCAACGCTTACGCCATCTACAATTTTCTAATCAGCAGTGACGTGTATATTCAAGTATAGCATGTTTTTAAAATAAGAATTACAATATTAGTGAAGATATGGACAAACTTTCATAAAATTTAAATTAGATACAACTTATAATTCCATAAATAACTCAAACGGTATTTAAATTGATAAGCTCTATGACCATAATTTTATATTGGGCGGACGACACTGATCGCAATTGTGAGTCAAATCTATTTAGCATTGATGTCAAATCCGTCAATCACTTAGTAGATTTACTGATTTTGTAGGACAAAACAATCACAAAATTGTATTGCACCCTTACTCTGTTTACGAATTTGTACTAATATCACCTATTTATAAATGCTTTCAAAATATACCTAATTACATTTACAATTGAATTGATTTTTATTTATTTATTTATTGTTAATTATGTCAAAACAATTAATTTATATAAATAGTAAATATGTATCGAGATGTTAGTGACATCTATAGTACCTTAAAGCAACTGTAACATTGTCGATTTTTCTTCTACACACGATAAATGCATTAGTTTATCCTTGTTCTACTTAAGAATATTTTTTGACCTGTTATAATTTCATCTCGGATTAATTTTAAAAAAAATTGAAAAATTTCAGTATATTTCCTCAATTATTAGTGTAACCTAATTAAAATTAATTAGCAATTGTTAATTAGGACATTAAAATAAATAATAAGTATTTCAAAAAAATATCTAATCAATAAAACATTTATTGTGAACAAACTTGACAACAGTATTCACCAACTACGTATTTTGGTATCTTAATGATAACAACATGAATCTCCAGTTTTCCGTTAAAATATTTTTTCGATCTTATCATTTAGAGTTTTAATTGCGTTACCAAAGAGCAACTAAGGCCAGTACCATCTGGTTCAACTTGTACTGATGTAATTTTACCATCGTCAACAATCATCGAATAACGTTTACTTCTAATCCCACCTAATATTGGAATATCAAGAGCTAAATCCAATGCTTTGGTGAAGGCAGCTGTTGGGTCGGCTAATAAACGTACTTTACCATCTGTTTTCTGGTCTTTACCCCATGCAGCCATCACGAATGGATCATTAACTGACACGCAATAAATCTCATTGATACCTTTGCTCATAAGTTCATCAGCTTTCTGAACATAACCGGGTAAATGGGTCTAGAGGACAATTCATATTGTTGTTTAAATAAATATCAATACGTTTTGTTTGCATTCTCACCTTGGAACAACCTGGTGTGAAAGCGCCAGGAACACCGAAAACGACAATCTTTTTACCGGCCGATTCTTTACCTAGATTCACTTTATTCGTTGGATTATCCTCGTAAAGATCAATATTTGGTAGACTATCACCAACCTGTTATTGCATATAAAAAAAAAATACAAGATAACCTTTAAAATTACATAATTTTTAAATGAGTTCAACTTACTTGTACAGGCATGTTTAAACGACTTGTTGTTTGGATTTGTCTAGAGAATAATTTATAAAGAGCTCCTGCGACTCTTTTGTTCGAATTAACAATAATCATTTTCCAATAAACCGGCTATTTTATAAACCCAGTCGCCTTAGTGACAGACAAAGATAGATCGATAAAAATGACTGCGCATTAATATCATTATTATCAAAATCATTGATTGATTGTATTATTTACGAGTCATTTTCTTTGTTTGAAATTTTCCAGTATTTTCATAATTCGTTTGCATTTGCATTTATCAATAATTAAAAAGGCAATTTTCCAATTGATAAAATGTGAGGTTAGAGAAAATCTAAACTTTAGTAACCATAGTAACAGAAAATGCGCACGCATATTGGATTAACATGTGTAGTAAGTTGATGTTGCCAAATTGTCAATATAAATCGGAACAAATTTGATTTTCAGAATTTCAGGCTACAAAGTTGAGAAGTATGCTTCTAAATTTATAAATAAAAGTAGGTTAGAGAGCAATAATGCTAATGATAATTAGAAAATCCAATGTTATCATTTTTATATTTTTTGCTACACATGTTTCTTAATGAAATTCTGATTATAATTGTTCCGAAACAATCAATATTCGACAATGTTGCAAATATGGATGTATTCTATGGTTTATAACGGTTATGGTTGTAACCTTAATCACAGATGTTTTGATTTTTTTTTTCAAAATTTAATTAAAAATTTTCAAATATTTCCTGTTTACATAAAAACTGAATTTTATGCCACCCACTCTGCCGGATTTCGTGAATTAGGACTTAATTGGGAGAAAAATTGAAAATTTTTGATACGTGCATGTAAAAACAACATACATCTACATTTTATTGTTGTTAAAAGTTGAAACTTACAAAACAACCACGATAAAGTGGCGACGAAAAATTCACAAAAAGAAATAACAATAAATAGCACTTAATAGTAGTATTTAAAGTCGAATTTCAAAATCAAACTTACATTTCTAAAGGATAATAATATAGAAAAAATTGTACTCGTATTATTAATTTTTTTCCTTTTAATGAGATATTTTTAATGCCTGGATGCTCCAGAATTAGGCGATCTGGATCTAAATCTTGAATTGCCATCAAATCGCCGTCCACCACCCCTGCTGCTGCCGCCACCACCACCACTACTGCTTCTTCCACCAAAGCTATCACTTCGCCTGTTGAAATCTCTACCACCATAACGGCTACCACCACGATCATTTCGCCGTCCATAACCACCACCGCTACTGCTGCCACCATCATAACGTGATCGTCCACCACGGCTACCGCCGCCTCTATAACTACGATCCGGACCACCACCATATCCCCTAAATGGTGGTCCACCACGTCCACGACCACCACGGAAACCACCGCCGCTACCACCGCGACGTGATTTACCACGGGCAATTTCGACGCGTAATTTTGAGCCCAAAAAATCAGTACCATTCAAATTATCGCATGCTGTTTCAGCATCAGCCAGATTATTAAATTCAATGAATGCAAAACCTGGTGGATTGAATGCCACCCATACTGAATTCAATTTACCATATTTTTCGAATTCACTTTCTAAATCTTCTTTCTTGACGCTCTCTGTTAAACCACCAACGTAGACGCGGGCACTTCGTTCACCATCTCGATCGCCCATGATTCTGTGGAACGTAGAACAACGATTTCGTAGATAGTAATAATTGTTTGTATTTTGGGGGCAGGTGTTTTTGTTTGTTTAAAGGAAAATTGGTTTAACTAGAGACGTTTTTGGGCGAATTCGTACTTTCATTTGTAAGCGATTTGGGTACAACATAAGTCAATACTGAAAACATTTTTTTTTCGGTTCGTTATAACGTAATGCGTATATGTACTTATTACTTTTTTTTTGGATTACCGATTATTCGATCTCGATACTTAACTAAGTGATAGCTTGTTGATGATTTGTGGGGTACCCAATTCGTCGTAGTGTCGACGCACTGTGTATTATCATCATGATTTGTTTGCAATCAAACAAATTGTTAACAATATGTCTGCTGTGGCAGGGCGTCGTCATTCTACAGGATAGGTAACAACAGGTAATTGTATATTGCATGATAGAACGGACGTATTCGCAGCCAAAACGGTGAATTTGATTAGTTTTGAAATTATTACTATTATTTTTGATATACATATAGTATAATAAGAAATACATTATATAATACGAAGATACTTTGTTTTCATTACTATTTTTACAATTTAGTTACCCAATGTCGAAGTCGAAGCGTAGATCAACGTAGAATTTATATTATTTGTTTATATATAATTGTATTTTCTTAAAAATCTTTTTCAACAAACAACACACGACGTAGTTTAACTTGGAAATGAAGCAAAATGGACGCACCGGCAGCGGAAATGAAGATGACCCGGGAATTGCAACGTTGCCAATATTTCTTACAAATTCTACCAACATAAATTTTAAGCACGACATTTATTAAACATTGCAGATAATTACAGTAACAAATTTGTAAAAATAACAAGAAACAAATCTAATTAAATATTTATTTTTTATTTAGGATTTTTCATTCGCTTTTATGAAACACTATTATACATATATTTGTAGATTTTAAAATTGTTCAGATGACATAGATGACGTCAACATTCTCTATCTCTTTTTAGAATATGATAAAAGCTAGATAGTAAAAGAGATAAAATAGAATCAATTATCTTTCGCTGCATTGCCAGATAATAGTTTTTACTTTAGAAGTTAAGAAATTAGTAATATTGGGTTGCGTCACTAATGAGTTTAGTATGCTGTACGTATGGATTGTGATTTTCTGACACAAATACCAATTTTTATTGTTTTCAAGCGCGTCCACACAGACACATCTTGGTTGAAACGTGCTGCCTCGGTGTCCTGAACACAAAGAAAACGCTTGCAACGGGTCCCATAAGAGAGCGATAAATAGAATAAGGGAGGATGCAAGCCAGCATGAGTGGCACACATTGTGGTTGCCTACAACGGAAACAATTTTCAGACGTCGGCAATATGCATAGAAAATGTGTCCGTGTCTATATCCGGCATAATACATTCTCTACGTCTCTTTTTTTAATATTGCAAGTCGATTTTTGTATTTACACTCAAGAAAAATTATTTGTTGCAACTTTTTTACGTCAATTTGAAGAAATATCTACAGTATGGCAACAGTGTTATCCATCGGTCGCATTTATAGTATATGGAGCTACAATTAGAAACGATATGCAATTTGATTGGTTGTCAGTTGCCACATCGTAAAAAAATTCAACAACTGTCATACTAGCTGTCATTTTTCTGTCATTCTTGACGATTATTTGTCATCGTTACATTTACCTAAATAACAACAATTCGAAATTTTTTTGTAATAGCAATAATAAAAGGAGAATGTCAGGTTTTGGTGATAATTTCGATCAAGCCGATGTTGATCCAGCTGCTGAATTCTTGGCTAGAGAACAAGACGAATTGGCTGGATTAGAAGATGAAGTTAAACCGGCGGCGATATCAGTGCCTGTTGTCAACGGTGGTAAGATTTATAGCAATTATCTACAGATAAATGAACTATTTTTTATATTATGGGGGCGTATTTCAATCAGATATATCAAATTTTGCATGGTTGTTCTGTTTGTTTATCCATATTTCTTTGGAAAGTTACAAATCAACAGCATGGAGCTGATTGTTTCATGTTCCAATTGTGGCTGTAAATTTTACACAGTTATTTTTTTTAATATAAAAATTTTCGTTTTGTGAATGTTTTCGTTTTTTTAAGTTAAAACGCTTTAACTGTAGATGATCCAACAAATTCAGCGAGCAGTTTTGAAATGGTCGAAGGATTGGATGATGGAATTGTAGCAAAAGCTGAGCCCAATGATGGTATGTCTGTTGAAATTTGGTCTTAATTCAAATTATTACTGAGAGAATAGAAAATTAATAATAATACAAATAGCAGACTTGTTAAATATTCCTACTGTCTGTCATTCTTTATTTGAACGAATCGATAAATTGATTAAAATAGTCAAATAAGGACAACAGAAAGTAAGGAATACATCATCTTCTTTTTATATCCCATTTATTATTTTCTGTTACTTTATATCTTAAGTTTTGCATGATTTTTGACTATTCTTTTCTTTTTTTCCTTATTAGATGATTTCTTTCAAAGTGATCCATTCAGTATCGGTAAGAATCTATGTGTTTTTGTGTTTCCGTGTTTGCATTTTGTATTGTTGGGGGAAAAAGTATTGGGCCTCTTGTACTTGAAATATTTAAAAATCCAATAATTATATAACGAGAATTCGGTAGAAATTTGAATAATTGATAATCTGACGGTAGAAACTCAAAGTTATATGGTGGACACACCCGAATTTGCTTGTTCTATTTTTCATAATTTCATCAACTTGACTACACGTTCATGTTATCAGATCTGATTAAAATTAGAGACCAAACGGCCTGGTACTTTCTTTCCTTTCCAATATTTACAATTCTTATTTACAAATTTTCAATTAAAAATTATTTGTAACGCATGATTTTGACTATTTCACAATTCTTCTTTTCTAGCAGATCCAACACATCTTAAAGCTGAAACTAACAGTTTAACACGTGGAGGTAATTTAATTTCTAACATTAAATCAAAGCACAGTGGCCGTTATTAAGTACAATCTCAAATAATATTCCATTTACTCTATTGTAAAATATCTGTTTAGTATCTTTAAATATGATGAAATTTTGAGGATATTTATACCGGGTTGCTCCTGTACCCAATTCGTATGAAACTCCTATTAGTTGGAGGGCGTTTTGAATCATACTTTAAGGATTTTTGGAAAGGTCCCCAGGGAACATTTTAGCAAAAGCAGGATCCTGTAGCTCGTTGGAAGATTTTTGAAATTTGTCCTTTACGCCTCGAAAAAAAAATTAAAAAGTTACAAGCCGAGATTGACCGTGAAACATTGAAACGCAAAAGTCGCTCAGCTCTCTGAATCGGTCATTGTTCTCCCCCATTAGTTTTTTATGAACATCTATAAACCAGTGTTTCTCAACTCCTGGTACAGAAACCGATATTGGTCCGCAGAAGAATTTTACACGCCCAAAATAAACATTTTCTCACCAAAAATACAATAAACTGTTTTTTTGTAAAAATTATTGATCCTTAACGGCCTAGCACGTAATTTACATGTCGACAGTAACAAGGAATGTTTGCAATGTACTGGAAAATACTGTTGACAACTATTCAGTTTGTTTATTTAGAAAAAATCTACTTATAAATACGTGACTCCAATGTAAACAAATGCCTACACATAATTTACTATCTGTTTTTTTCTGCATTAAAGGAGAGAAATGAAAAAAAACAAATCTCGATATTTTCTAAAGGTGCAGGTAGACCATGAAACTTTTGTTTACGAAACCTACTAAGCTTGCAAGTTCAGTAGTGTTTAGCTGTGTAAACACTTTTTAAGTAGAGTGTTTACACAGCTAAACACTATTAAATAGGCAAGTTTAGCAGGTTTCGCAAACAAAAGTTTTATCGTCTAAACATATCCTAAAGAACGAAAATTGCATCTATTCTAGAACATTCAAGTCGTTTGTTCTCAATTTTTTTCTGGATACAGTGGCCGAAAACAAATAAAAAACTATTTTACGAGGATCATCGAGTCATTTTACGTGTATAGCTGAGTGGTGAAAATTTCGACATTGTCGGAAAGAAGCCGTTTTTTGATCGACTCGCAAATGAGCTACGTGGTCTTACTTTTACTAAAATGTTCTCTAGGGACCTCCTACTACAAGTCCTTAAAGTATTATTCGAATCGTCCGCCAACTAATAGGAGTTTCATACGAATTTTGGGTACTTTTAAAAAAGCAACCCGGTACAGGTTGTTCTTAATCTACTTTATTTGCCTTTTTTTGTATATTGGTTTTGTGTAAAGCGTATATTAGTAGACGGCGACTACTGTAATTTTCTTTTGAATTAAGCCCAAATTTTTGCATATTTCACTTATTCCTGGTAGTTTCACCATCACCACCGCCTTTACAACGTGAAGTCCGTGAAGAACCAGAGAAGATTCGTAAATGGCGTGAAGAACAAATTAAACGTTTAGAAGAAAAAGGTGATTTTTTTCATACAATACTTACTGTCTTAATAATAATAATAATAACAAAAATATCAATTAAAATAATAATTCAGATGCCGAAGAAGAACGAAAAAAGTTGGAATTACGCGAGATAGCACGTAAAGAATTAGAAGATTGGTATAAGAACCATGAAGAGGCTATAGCTAAAACGAAAGCTGCCAACAGGTAATTATTACTATTATTTTTATTTCTAATGCGAAAGCTTGATGCTATAGTTGTGCAATTGTCATTAATTGCTCTCGTTATTGTTTGCTTTCAAAGGGATGCTGCTAAGTAAGTAAATGTACCTTTACTCTAAAAACATATAAAACCGTCCCCCTATAATAATGTTTACTGTTTTAATATTTGTCTTGTTAATTTAGGAATGCTGAGAAACAATTTGTCGCTGAAGATAATGAAATTGAACCAGGAACAGAATGGGAGAGAA
Organism: Mylabris variabilis; assembly: GCA_037464815.1. Taxonomy (NCBI): domain Eukaryota; kingdom Metazoa; phylum Arthropoda; class Insecta; order Coleoptera; family Meloidae; genus Mylabris; species Mylabris variabilis. Next base: position 29,084 of record JAZBGW010000120.1, read on the forward strand.
TTGCAAAATTATGTGACTTTAATCCGAAAGCGAAACAAGGTAGTAAAGATGTTTCACGTATGCGTTCCATTGTTCTACAATTGAAACAATCACCAATTCCCGTTATTAACAATAAAGCATAATTAGAAAGTTTATATTTATGAAATATAGAATAAATGAAGTACTGTATATCTCTGTATTTAAATTTTCTTCAATTTTTTCCGAATATCTGGTCAGATTTTTAATTAATGAAAACTATAAATAAGGTAATTACCACTGAAATTCTAATTATGTATATTTTGTTATATCAAATATAAATAAACAGTTCATTTCCGATTTTTGTTATGTATACAGGATGTTATTTATTTCAAATGCTAAAAATTATGAACTGTTATTAATCAATAAATTAATTAAATAGTAAAACTGTTTAAATTTCGATAGAAAATTGTAAAAATCACCAACTTACAGACCATTGGATTTGCTTCAGGGGCTTATTTGACTTCTCAAACAACGTAAGTGTTTCCACTGGAACGACGAAAGAACATTTTAAATTTGTTTTAAATCGACAGGAACTCACGACGATGGCCCAATAAGAGATACACTTACGAATCAAAGTTTCAGTGTATTCTAATGGACCATCGTTGTGGTTTGGTCTGTATACAAACCATTCACTGGACAGTTGAAGAACGTTAAAATCTCCATATTCGGACAATTCTCAGCAATCATCTTTAGAATGTCATCATTAACACCCGGACAATTATCCATACGTAATTCGCGAAAATTCGTTAAATTCGTTTGAATTAAACTAGAAATTCCAAGATTTGTTACTTTCGTATTTGATATATTCAAATGGGTTAATGTACGAAGATTTCGTGATAAATTCATTAAACCAACATCACTAATATCACAACTGTCGGCATAAATCCCTGTAATTTTCGTACAATAAATCGCCAATAATTTTAAAACATCATCATTGAACACTTGACAATTATTGACATCTAAAATAGAAAGATTTCGGGTATTCTCCAACAGATTCTTCAAACCTATACAAATACAAGATTAGAAACACTGAATTTATTAAATCAACAAATTACCGTCACTAGTAATCCTGTTATTTCCCAGGTGTCTGATGTAAATCTCTCTTAAATTTGAGCAGTCTTGTAGAATCTTTAATGTCCCATCGTCGATTTCAACAAATGTAAGATCTATCTTCTTCAAAGCGGGATAAACTAGCACTTTTAGTACAGTATTAAAGCCCAATCTACCACAATAATGTGGACGAACTGTTATTTTGCGTAGAATTATATTTTTAATATGCGGTGGTAATATTTTTATGATTTCCAAATCAAGAATTGCTAGATTTTTTACAAGATTCTCCACGCATCTACAATAAAATTTTGTATTTTATATCACACAGAAATTAATGAGACTTACAGCGATAATAGGGAGCTAACCTTTTTATGTAATTTCGGCTTTAATACCATTTTTTTTTGTAATATTGAGCTTAATTGAAATACGTCGACAGATCACAATTGACATAACCTCACATTTTGTTTTCATCGAAAGATGCAGTTATTTTTGGCGAAAAAATAACTGTACCGGTTTTTTAATACCTATTATCAACCGTTAATCAAATTCATATAGAAATTAGATGAAATATTCGTTCTTTAATTATCTAATGTCATTTGTAACATAACCTAAATCAACAACTATATTATAATTTTTTCTCTAAATAATTAATTAATTTTTTATTAATAAATAAAGCGTACTGTATTAATTATAAATAAACGAATTTATTATTTTTAACCAAATTGTTACATATAATTTTCATCAGTAACAACGATTGATTTACATTCTAAAAATTTCTCCAAAAAGGAAATTCGCTACAACAATTAGAAACAAATTAGGAACCAGCACTTTTCTGTAATAATTGAGCAAATCGATTGGTTATCAAAAGCGAAACATCAATAAAACGATCCACACAATTCGTTAGACATGTCTCACTTTTACTGTCTAATTTATTGCCAGGCTTATCGATGCATTTATCCCAACAAATATCGTTGAATTCATGTATCTGAAAGAATTATTTATAATATAATATTAATAATACATAAGCGAAATAATCAGATTCTAACCTGAGCATTGAATTGTGCCTTCTGTTTTTCAATCATTAGAAATTCTTGTAATTCTTTGTCACCTTTTGTTGTTGTATTAGTATCTGTTGAGAATGAACTGCTATAATCACTCATTTTATTGATTTTAATTTAATTTCGATTAATTTTGTGTGAAGAACGTGCGGTTCTAACCTCACAAATTACGGAAATTTTTAGGGATTTCGAGCAGGTAAAGTTGGTTTTCATTCTTTGCACGATTGCCAGCTCTATCAATTTTCAAAAAATCTACCAAGTTTCTCTTTACAGTCTTATTAAAGTCGGATTATCATCTCAGTTTGATAAAAAACGATTGTTGCTTAATTATATTTTATTAACAGAATTGATATAGTTGTTTATGATTGTTATTTTTTGAGATATTTACAAATTTGGCAACGCTGGTTTGCCGCTTTCTACTGTCATCAATTTTGACGTTACAATTCGGATTTCAGTGGACACGTAATTTTTGCATTTTTTCTGTTTATTTTTTTGATTTGTTTGTAACAGAAGAAAAATGTACTAATTGTACGGATTTAATTAATAAAAAATAATCCTCTTATAGACTGTTAGAATTAATCAGAAATGGGTAAGTATTTGCATAGAAATTTATATACCGGAGAAATGTGTTGTGAGGTTATGATGATTTTCTTCAGCGATTCAAAAAATTATCTGATTTTAGGTGTTTTATTTAGTTATTTTAAAAGCCTTTTGGGCGCCCGTGAAATGAGAATATTGATATTGGGCTTAGATGGTGCCGGTAAAACAACAATTCTATATCGTTTACAAGTAGGTGAAGTTGTTACAACAATACCAACGATCGGTTTCAATGTGGAACAAGTACAGTATAAGAATTTAAAATTCCAAGTTTGGGATTTAGGTGGACAGACGAGTATACGGTAGATTTGTTTGAATAATATAATTTAGAGCATTTCATTTGAAATTATTGATTTCCAGACCATATTGGAGGTGTTATTACAGCAATACCGATGCTATTATTTATGTTGTTGATTCAGCCGATAAAGAACGAATGGGTATATCAAAAGATGAATTATTCCACATGTTACGTGTAAGCTTCATCACCGATCATAATGATTATTCAAATATTAATCAAATTAAATTTAGGAAGAAGAATTAGGTGATGCAATTTTGGTAGTATTAGCTAATAAACAAGATATACCTGGATGTATGTCGTTGAAAGAGGTACATCAGGCGTTAGGTTTGGAGGCATTAAAGAATCGTACATTTCAAATATTTAAAACATCAGCAACGAAAGGCGAAGGTCTAGATATGGCAATGGAATGGTTGGCGAATGCGTTGAAAAATCGCAAATAACACTTGCTTGTATTCAATTGATTTCTAGTCTTCAAACGGTGTTTAAGTTTTGTTTCATCTAATATCTAAATTATAGATTAATTCATGAAAATTATTATTTTCCAATTCATAATTTTCGATTCATTAATGCTGTTATTATTTTTATTATTATTTGTGTTTCTTTGTACATATGTTCATTCCAATAATTCGTATTTTTCTTGATTATATCTCAATTATTATTGAATAATTTAATTGAAAATTTCATATATTAGGGTTTTTAAAGTATTTTGTATTATAATACAATTTCAATAAATGTGAATTCCTATATTGGAGATGAAATTGACCGTTCATTTTTTTTTTTTTGATTTTCACCTCAACGAATAAAAATACAATGATACTTGTCTAAGTTGGATAATCGCGATGTAATAAAATCATGTCCAACATAAACAGGTGTCCAACTTATGAAAAACTAATATGTATTGAAAAGTGCTTAACTTCAAGAGGTATCCAACATACGGAGGTGACCAGCTTGACAGGTTTCAATAAATTGGTATCAGGGCCGGCGCTAGTAAGTCAAGCGCTCTTTTTTCTTCTTGAACCGCTGTTGGCATTACTTCAGAGCAGATTTGGATTTGCATCTTGGCATCCCTTGATAGTTAATGGGCTCTCTCACGCCGTCGTTGGTTTGTGTATTTGGTTTCGGCGCTGGCTTCCCGGCGGGGTTTCAACCCCAGACCTCGGCGTGAGAGGCAGATGTTTAACAACTAAACTGCCAAGGAGCTCATGTCTAGCACCCTGGGCGAGAGTTTTTTGACGCCCCTCCAGGAAGACAATTACGTCAGATCAATTATTAAAAATAAATTAATGTAGTTCTTATGCCGCCCATCGTGTGCCTGGCGCTCTGAGCAGTCGCCCAATCAGCCCTCCCCCTCGCCTAAAGCCGCCACTGATTGTTGCAATAGAGGCGCTGAACCTGACATCTTTGCGAATTTATCACTTTAAAAGAATTTCTTTGCTCCTTTGTTCCTTTCTTGTGCAAGTATTTCAGTAAAGAGTCTAAACTTGTTCCTGGACGAGCCCTTAACAGAAAATTTTGATTAGTGCATTACCGAATTTTGTCTCCACTGCTCCTTTGAAGGTTTTTTTCCCCCTATGTGGCGTATAACTATCCCGCAGAACCGTTTTGAACCCATAAGCTCTTACTACTTACTTTTACGTCCTGACAACCGTGCTAGTTGCAGATTGATAACACTTCCAAATGGCATCTGCTTGGATTTAGGCTAAGATATATCGCTGTGCACCTTCAGGGTCTTTTTGCAAGTGTTTTTATCAATTCATATACAGTTTCTTATCTTTTGGCAATCCTAAACCAAAAATTTTCCGATACTAGCATTAGAAAACAATGTTTCTTAGATTCTGGTTCTTTTTTTCCTTCATCATTGTGGTAAAGTAGTACTGTAGTGGTACTGATTGTGGAATAGTACTGATGACTAAATTTTTTATTTTTCTAAAAGTTTAATTGTTTGTAATTGTCGTAAACTTGAGCTGTTACGCAAGTGATATCCTTGAAATTTTAGTCTCCTGTCTAAATTTTCCTGTTTATGTTGAATCAAATATGAAGCTTCTGCTTTGATCGAGTCCGACTTTACGCCACATTTCAGTGATAAAGAGAATAATCAAAGGTGCCACTCATTGCCTAAATGGATTATGAAACAAATCCAACATTCAAAAATACGAAAACGACATTTTGACTTATGCTTTATTTCAATCGAACTTACAATTTAGTTTTAGAAATGAAGTTACTGCATATTCTGAAGTAATTGCATATTCTGAAGCAAATGAAATTTCGCAGTTGTAAATACTGAAAATTTGCAACTTATGTGACAAAATCTTCTTTACCTGAGCATTTGAAGCATTAAACCACCAGCTTTGTCATATTTGAAGAATTTTCCAATGGAATTGGGCAAGTTCAAGGGGTCAAAGAAAATTGAATCAGTCAGAAAAGTTCAGTCTTTGAAAACGTTCAAATTTAGTCAGTAAATCAAAGCCCAAGATATTGTTTTTAACTGTTTTAACCTGATAGATTTTGTTATTAATAATAAACTAATGCCTGTAGGCATTAGTGCTTCTCGATCAAAGTCTTGCAACAATCTCTACACACATTATTATTTCCACATTGATTTATCTATGAAGCCTAATAATTAATGAATAAAATTGATGAGCCGACTGGTTAAGCAGTGGGGATAATTATAATTTCCTCTACAAATCATGATTATTGTAAACATTTTGTTATTATTGAAGAATTGAATTTAGTTATTCAGAATCAGCCATGTGTAGTTTGTATTTAGTGGACAGCCTTGGATATTGAACTGGCAGAATTTTTAGGTAGAATAAGCGTAATATTATTATTATTCGTGTCGAAGATATCAAAGATGAAGGATGGTGAGTTATAAAATTGTTTCACAATTCAATAATAATCCAATAAACCGATTTTCTATAGAATTTTAAAATGGTACAAATCAATTTTGTAATATTATTCATAACAGTATTAGGTAAGTTTTGTTGACAAAATTTGCAAATTTTTCTGCTTACTCCACTTATTCGATTATTTATTTATATTATTAACAACATTCACGAATTGTCGACTATAGATTTGTCTTTTATTGAGACGAATCCTATAGACTTTACAGATGAATGGGATGCGAAAATCACCCCACACAGTGAGCCTTTATTGGGGCATGTAAATAGGAACCATATATTGCCACCAATATCCAAGGTAATCGTTTCTATACAATAACAATTAATGAATCATGTCAGGTAAATAAATACAAAAACAATTGCAGCAAGATGAGGAAAAACCCGTTGAGGCGAAAGAGAAAAAACCCGACCGTACGCCGAAAAAATTGGGCGATGCTGTTCGGTCACGAGTACCGTGTTCAGCATGCCGTTTAGGTGTCAGCCTATTGACACAAGAAGTTAAAGCTGGGACAGCTTTTGATGCGATCAAAGTGAAATTCGTCAATTTGTGTGTGGCTTTTAAGGTGGAGAATCAGATCGTCTGTACGGGCATTTTTGATGTGTATGCACCTGAAATTCTAGCCGCCTTACAGAACGTACAAATCGGTAAATTTATTATTAAGAAATCTAACATTCATCAAAATTCAATTAATAACATTGCACAATTAATTCCGATTCTCATTAAGATACACTATGTTATTATGATGATGTTTGCTTTACGCTTTTTTCATGTTCACCTTGTCCAAATTTTCAAATTCACTCGATCTAAATCATACCTTGCAATTTCGTGTCATGGACATATCGAAATGATTTTTTTTCTAAATATTTAATCTGATAGGACCGAGAGAGATTTGCAGTATGGTCGTTGGTGAGGGTTGCGGTGATGTTGATAATCCGCTTCACGAATGGCAAATTGAATTACCAGATATACCAAAACCGGAAAAGATTCAAGTTGACCTACCCAAGGTAATTTATTTAATAAACTGCTATTTTAATGCAATAAACGTGTATTTAAATTACGTAAAACCTTCTAGGAAGGTCTACCAACGTTCAAAGTTTTACATCTGTCCGATACACATTACGATCCAAAATACTCCATTGGAAGTCCGTCGAATTGTGAAGAGCCGCTTTGTTGTCACAATGAAAGCACACCGTCGACTAAAGAAGACTTAATTCCAGCTGAAAAGTAAGTATTTTTTATTATTTTTTAGTAATTATTAAAACATAATTGTTTAAGATGGGGAAGTTATCGAAATTGCGATGCTCCAAAGATTTTGATCGATAATATGCTACAACACATCACTGAAGAACATCCTGTAATTTTCCAGAAATCATCAATCAATTATCGATAAAGTAAAAAGATAAAATTTCAGGATATCGATTATATTATTTGGACTGGTGATTTGATACCGCACGATATTTGGAATCAAACCAAAGATGGTAATTTGGCTATAATACAAGATACTGTCGAGCAGATGTTTGAGCACTTCCCGAGTACGCCGATTTTCCCGGCTTTGGGCAACCACGAGTCGGTACCGGCTGGAAAGTAAGTAAGGCGTCTAGGAACAATTAGGGCCCTTTGAGAGCTCTCTTCACTTATAACTAGTATCGACTTTATTGTGCCTGAATACGTTTTTGTTGTTAATTATCCTCAATAGTTTTTGATTTCTTTGGGTTTCACAGAGAAATCTTCTAATTTAGACACCCTTTGGGTTTTGTCCAGGAGTATTGAAGTAATTGTTCTGTTTCAAAGTTTTGCACCGCCATGGGTACGCGAGCCGGACCACGCAATCGATTGGCTTTACAGAAAAATCACGGATCATTGGAGGAAATGGTTGCCGGCTACTAGCAGTTATTCAGTGATCCATGGTGGTTTCTATTCAATTCTATTACGACCCGGTTTCCGTATAATATCATTGAATACAAACTATTGCCATACTCTCAGTTGGTATAAATTAATTTTTGAATTGTGCGCAAATCGAATATTTAGCGTTTGAACTAAAATTTTAGGTGGTTAATGGTGAACAGTACCGACCCGGCTAAGGAGCTACAATGGCTAGTGCATGAACTACAAGAAGCCGAAAATAAAGGCGAAAAAGTCCACCTTCTCGGTAAGGATTTTCGTTAATTTTTCTCGTTTATTTGAATTTTCGATATTTTATAGGCCATATTCCTCCGGGTAGTACCGATTGTATGAAAGTCTGGTCTAGAAATTTCTACAATATAATTAACCGTTATGAAGATACAATAATTGCGCAATTTTACGGCCATACACATGCTGATGAATTCGAGATCTTCTACGATAATAACGATTTTAGTAAACTATCCAGTAGAGGGAAATTTCGTAAAAAAATAAAAGCGAATTTCACAATTTCAGGCCGGCCAATCAACGTTGCATATTTAGGACCATCAGTCACTACATACGAAAATTTCAATCCAGCTTATCGCTTATATTATATTGACGGTGATCATGATAACACGACTAGAGTATTTTAAATATGCAAAAACGTGAATTATTTCGATTTTAACAAAAGTGATGATTTCAGGAGATTCTAGATCATGAAACGTGGACTTTGAATTTAGATGAGGCTAACAAGAGTGATAATCCACAATGGTATCGTTTATATTCGGCTAAAGACGCGTACAAAATGAATTCGTTAAGGCCTGAAGAATGGGCAAAAGTCCTCGACGAGTTAATCAACAATGAAGAAATGTTCGATAAATTTTACAGGTACTTACTTTATTAATTAATCGTATACAAAACTAAAACACAACCCTTTTAGGTACTACTACAGAGATAGTCCACTGAAGCCGGCTTGTGACAATAAATGTAAGTTACAAATTTTGTGTGATTTGAAGAGTGGACGTTCACAATTTCGGCACGAATTATGCCATGATTTAGAGCTAATTTTTGGTGGTTAATTTAAATGAATCAAAACTAAATAAAGATTATAAATCAATAAAACAGAACGGGTGTTTATAATCGCAACGGTCCCCATTATCTTCAACTTCTTCAATTGTCGGCAGATAATAGTAGAAGGTTTTTGGTCCTTGGATCGTCTCATTTTTACGTGTCTGCAAAGCTTTCTGCATACCCCAAATAAACGGCGCCGTTTTACACACCAACAATTGCACACAATCCGTCTCTTCGTCCAGCGAACGCTCTTTAATAAATTCCACAACATAATCGGTGAGATTCCTATCACGAATATAACCCATCATATCGATCACTTTACTCTTATTCATCATCCAGTCTAACGGTGTTCCCTCATGGATTCTTCTAGCTTCTGTCAATTGGCTCGGTAAAGGGCGCGACAATGATGAACTAATCTACAATAGAAATGGATTAAAATTGGAAATTAGGTAGTTGCCAACTTACTAATTGGGCGACGAATATGATAGCATTGACGGCAATTGCGCCAATTTTCTTAACGTCAAAACCAAGAACCCGTAAGAATCCGGAAAATATATTGTCTGCATTGTTGGCACCGTCACCTTTTCGATGAGTTTTCCCGAATGTTTCACTCACTAATTGGGCAACACCTTTAGCCTGATCGATACCGAGTAGTTTGCCGGCCAATTGGAGACTCGATTGGATTTTCCCAAAAAACGTACGCTGTTCAACACAATCAGCGATTATAATTGTTGTCAATAAGACGATAAATGCGATTTTCCACATCGTGTCGGCAAGAAAGTTAAACGGTGTCTGAGCTCGCATGGCTTACCATGTGGAAGATAAGCTTGGTGACACTCTTAAATCGCTGAATAAGAGTGCTTTCACACGAGAAACATAACAGAAATTTCAAGCGATTTATTATAATCTATATTGAGGATTGTGCAAGCCAAGCTTAATTTTAATGGTAGGTATCTAACAGTAACTGAATTTGTGGAAATTGTTCTCGAAACGGTCCAGAAGCTCTGTACGGGATAATAGCGGTGGCACTCATTCTACTCCCAGTCTTTATCCATGAAACATGTTTAAACTAGTATTATTTCTGTTATTGTTAACCAAATCGACGCCTCAAGATATCTCGCCGATAGTCGATGTAAAAATTCTAAGTGAACTGCCCTTAAATCGCCTATTACAAGTTCGTAATACTTTCGAAACCCCAACTGAAGATTTCATCGAAAATTCCGATTCACAGCCACAAGCGCTAGCCCTGCAAGGTAAGTTGAAAGCAACACAGCGTGGTGGCAGTGGCGGTGGTGGCCATTACGAGGAATCATCATCGAATAAGGGTGGCAAGAAGGGCATCCAAAGCATCTTTCAATTATCGGTAACAACACTAGCTTTTCTGGCGTTCGGTGGGTATCTTTTGTGTTTGTTGGTGCAAGCGGTGAAAGCCAAAGATACAGCAGCCAATATGATGGCGATGGATGCGGAAACAATGGCAGCTTTGTTGAATACAGTGAAGAAACGCCGGCGTCGACCGTCGAGACGACGTAGAAAACGGCCGGTTAGAAAACAACCGATGAGGAACAAATACAAGAAACCATCAAGACCGAAACGGGAAATTTGGCCGGATATTGATCCAGAACAAATGTATTTTGTATTGTTGAATTTATCTGAAGCGTACACCGATTATCATACGATTGATTATCGTCGATTCAACTACACGAAAAGTCATTATTTTAATTAGAATTCGATAAATAAATTAGGTTACATATGTTGTTGTAGTTTTATTTTTATTGTTTATTACCTCCTATTCGAGACTAGCGTGTTGAAGATTATTTTTAATTTAAATTATTCAACACACAAATGTATAAAGTCAATTTGATAAAAAGTTTAGATCTTATCCCGTGTTTTTGCTTGGTTGAATGCCCATAAAATATACATTAACTGTTCTGCTTGCAAGACCAGAAGTCCACCATAATAAG
>JAZBGW010000121.1:4573-40129 GCA_037464815.1 Mylabris variabilis
GGCAAATTAGTTTCAATGCAAGGTAGGAAATCAAAGAAAATTGTAAAAGCAAGATAACTTCGTAAGTTCGAAAAAAGAATAATAATAAATAATAATGTAATAAAGATAATAATTAGAAATACGTTAATGCTGTTTATGTAATTAGAAAAGGATAAACAATCGTGTACGATCGATATGTTATGTATATTAACGACATAAACAACTTTCTTGAATATTCTAGAATTGTCTTGAATTGTTGTCTTCAATAATTGCGGTTTTGAATAGGTGGACTTTTTGTTCCTTAGAAAATAGCGAGAATTGAATTCATTATTCTTTTGTTTCTTATTTTCATTTCTTTCCTTTATTGCAAAAAAAAACAGATAATAAACATGTGTAGGCAATTGTTTATCTTTACAGTCACGTTATTACAAGTGTGCTTTTCGTGAAATAAATAAGTATTGAATAGTTTTTAACAGTATATTCCAGTGATTTTCAAACTTTCCTTCTTACTGCCGATCTGCAAATTCCTTGATAGCCCATTAAGGACTAATAATTCTCACAAAAAAACAATTTATTGTGTTTTTGGTGACAAGATGTTTATTTTAGGCGTGCAAAATTCTTCCTTTAGGCCAGGGGTTGAAAAGCACTGGCTTATAGACGTTCATAATAAACTAATGGGATTTTTGAGTTTCAATGTTTAACAGTCAATCTCGGCTTGTAACTTTTTCAGTTTATTTTCGGGGCGTAAAGGACAAACTTCAAAAATCTAACTGGAGTTTTATACGAATTGGGAATATTTACGCCAGGTGTAATAATATTTAATAATTTCATAGTGGAGTGTTTTTTTTTAATAATGGCAATGCACGATGTGAATTCCTGAAAAGCCGCCAAATGCGAGCCCAATTGAAATTGTAAATATACCAAACACATTCATAAAATAGTGCTTTATTAGCCGGAAATAATCTGAAACACTCTATACGTATATGCCTAGAAGGTATTAACGATTATTTATTTTAATTTACAATCACGATATACTATGGTATCGTATTATGTCTCTATATTATAGGTAAATTTATACGAGACAATGCAAGGACAATATTCAGTACATGAATTACATATTCGAATGTAATCTTACAAGATACATTTGCAAATAGTGCTCGTTGGATTGAGATGATCGAAATTTATTAAAGGCTAACTAGAGACAAAACCCATCTTATGTACAATCTCACTTATGAAATTTTTAAATACATGTACGAGAAGCTTTTAGTTATGTTTTGTATCAATTTGTATGGACTGTAATCAAAATAAGTAGAATTATTGAGGTTTGATTGAAGCAACTAATGGACCGAAATTTGATTCACATTTATCGATAAGTCCCATCACTGATTTCATTTTAGTTGATTTCGTGCATTGGCATTTCAGACACAAAATGATCCGTCGAACAATACAACCATACCGGAAGACCCACCATGTCCCTGGAAGTGTGAACTGACTAACGAAGCAGGATATGTTGTATATTCAGCTTTAGGGTCTTTCTATATACCGATGTTCGTTATGTTGTTCTTCTATTGGCGTATCTATCGAGCTGCCGTAAGAACAACCCGAGCAATTAACCAAGGATTTCGAACGACCAAAGGTTTGTAGTTGTTTGTTGATTGTTATCCCTGATCTTCAATTGACTAATTTACATATATTTAGGTGAATATATGTGTATACGTATATCGTTCAAGTTGCCATAACAATACCGGAAATAACCATCCAAGCAATTGAAGAATTTAGTTTAACAAATTTCCGTATTTATTTTACGTGTTTTTTATCTTTTTTTTCGGGACTGGATTTAATAACAGGAAATAGTTGATGATGATGAACATGCCGAAATAAAGTTTAGATCAAAGTGTCGTCAATCTAAGATAGCTGTACGATGCAGTACAACATCCGTTAACCAGTTGGCAATCTGTTTGATCTTTCGCAATAAATTATATTTAATAATTCAAAGTATTAATACTATAAAATTTTCATTGCTCATCTAAATTATTGATTAACGGATTGAATCGTTAATATTGTCTATTTTTATAAATTGAAATAGACATATATATTTATTATGTGCATTTAGGAGAATAATCAATGTAAAAACACATTGATCTTTGATTTTTATAGGCGCAAATGTTTTACTGCTCACCAAATAGACACTAGACTCGACTTCATTACATTCCCTGCTTCTCAAACAATACAAAATTCCTCCCTTTTTATTATCGGGTATTTTCAGGTCACTCCATTTTACCAGTACCATCTTTATATTTATGTTTCAGTTTATAGCAAAACATATTCGTTGTGTTTAAGCTTTAATTGAATTATTGCCTTATTAATTTTGTTTGTTTACTTGTTATATAAAGCTCTCAATTGAAGTTATAAAAATCTACAATTGAAATTGCGACTGTAGTTTAGAATATCTGTAGGAGCCCGGGGTTTCGGCAATCGTTTCGACGAGCAACGATTAACATTACGAATCCATCGGGGCCGTGGTTCATCCGGAAAACGTTATCATGGTTCACCGCACAGTAATGGTAGTAATAGCACTACGACAACAACAACAACAACAACAAGCAGTGTTAGTCCTAGTCCATCGACAAAAGCTCGCCATGAACGTGTCAAAATCAGTGTTAGCTATCCATCAACTGAGAATTTATCATCGAATCCGTCCTCGCCGCGTTTGTTATCCATTACACCAACATCACCGACAACAGGCCAAGCAAGTTATGCTGTGCATTATACAGTGAATGGCAAAGATACGACCAGTATTTATCGACGGGACAATCATTTAAGAGTGCACCGATTAAGTTCGAGACGGAAATCGCCATCGAGAAGATCGAGTTGTGATAGTGTCGGCGGTGATAGAGAACGGGCGTCCAGTCCGAGTCCAAGCGGTTGTGAGGATGGCGCACATCGACCGAAAATGATTTCCAGACGAATGGGTAAAAGAAACATTAAAGCTCAGGTTTTTTCTCACTTTTCACCTAAAATAAACCCAAATCAAATTAATTTAATTTCTTGATTATAGGTGAAACGTTTTAGGATGGAAACGAAGGCAGCGAAAACATTAGCGATAATCGTTGGTGGTTTCATCTTCTGTTGGTTACCGTTCTTTACAATGTATTTAGTGCGAGCTTTCTGTCCTGATTGTATCCATCCATTAGTGTTTTCAATTTTGTTCTGGTTAGGTTATTGTAATAGCGCTATAAATCCATTAATTTACGCATTATTTTCGAAAGACTTTCGATTTGCGTTCAAACGAATCATTTGTAAATGTTTCTGTAAACGACGTGATGGTACGACATCTCGGCGTGGATCTGATGGATCCCAATTGCAAGGTAGACAATTCCGTTCACCATCCTACAACGTTCAACAACAAGACCAAGGCAATTCGTTGGGTGATGATAGTGATCCAGGATGCGATCCAACTATTCCAAGGTGACGTAGTCGAAAACGACGTCCTAAACAGGACGATTGTTCCACAAAAGTGTACCTCGATAAAGACTCATTGTCAGTTTATAAATATTGTTATGGCTGACCGAAGTGGAGGCCATTAGATGGCCAAGTCTAGAATATTACCGGGTAGATTAATCTAGCTTTTTTTCAATGGATACAGAAAACAAACAAAAAAAAATAATGAACCGTAACATTTAAATTTAATTGTTCACTCGTTTTCGGAGAGGGAAAGATTAACGACTTAAATCTATTTAATATTAAGCTAAATATAAGATGACGTAATATTTAGATAATTCTACTACAGGAGGGTTCCATTTAACTTGCCAAACTCTTCTAATCGACTATTCGAGTGATCCTAAGTGTTAAATGTGATCCCAATATAGCTCTTGTCTCACTTCCTGCATCGATGTTTGATTACTATAAATAAATTATCGATTTTGAGTCTTTAAAAAGATTCTAAACAACTTTATCGATAGGGTGTGCCAACATTAAATCTTCATCAACATTAAACATACTTCCAATGATGTAGCGTTATAGAGGGTGGTACTATTGTTAAGATACTAGATTTAATCGAGAAATCGACAGGTTTTCCTATTCGTTTAACAAAAATCTAAATCTTAAGACTTACAGAAATAGAATAAATTTATATCTATTAAGAATGCAGTACCTATGCCATTTTATTAAACACCAATACAATTCAATTAACACATATTTTTTATAACTCACTTTTCTATGAACAAACTTGTTAGCTTGCTCCACACGTAAACAGAAAAAGTTAGAATGGACGAGAGAGTCGTTAATTCTTTTACTTTCAAGGATTTACCAAGTAAAATATGAGTTTTCTTCAACATTTCAACACTCTTTCTAGAAAGCAGCATGTTTGCCTTTTACCATGAAAATCATTCTAATAATAGATGATTAAAGTTTGACAAGTTAAATTGGACTTGCACTGTAATTGACGTAAACTTTTTTTACTTATTCATGTAGTATTGTTTCAGCTGATGTGCTTAAATTGTTTGTTCAATACGTATGAAAAGCTTATGGATCCATTTTCCTATAACAAAACAACATAATGTAAAAAAAGACGTTTTCCTGTGATAATAGAATCTGTCTATTCTGAACTAGTCATATTTATAGTAAAAACGCTAAATGAATAAATTGACAAATGATACGTATATTTTATAAATTGTCCAATTGATAACAAACGTCAATGTAAGTAAGAATGTGTATGTTTAAGCAAAAAACATTCATAAGCTTTCCATTAATTTTCATTACATATTAAGCTCTAATATACGTAAAACGTACAACAATATATAGTTGGTTACCATTTCGTACTTACATCCCATAATGAAGGCTGTGTTTATTAGCCAAATGTTAGTTAAGTTAGGGATTAGGTTTTTAAGAGATAAAAAAAGGGAATTTTATATCAATGAATACATCATTCATTCGTTTCTGTTAAATTTTCATATTTTGTCAGATTTTTGTTAATACGAAAAATTCGAAAATTTTCGCATTATAACAACGTTAACAATTCAATTTTAGAAGCTTTATTTATTCAATTTTCACATATATAGTTTTTCTTTACTGAAACTTGTGTCAGCATCAGAACTGTGGTTGGTTTATATTGCACCAACTAAATTTAATCTAATATTCCTATATACTTTCCCCTTATCCCTTGTGTCTTGTTTTCCTTATAAGAATCGTGGAGATGCTGAGTAGTCCAGAATCGAATCGGAGAGGGACACTTGGGATCGTTTCCTTGACAGTAAAGAAAATCCTTAATGTACATACAAGTATAAATATATTTATTAAACATATACGTATTATATAAATATAATGAAACAACAAATTAATCAGTATTTGTTTATGACAAATGTTTTAAAAAAATGTACTCTAAATGTAACAATGTAAATAAAAATGTATTACTGTACATGCTGTCAAGCTATATCTAATCTAGTATTTATAGCTAAAATGGAAATTTTCAGTCTCTGAAACAGTTGACATTCATCAAGCGCTAAACTAAAATCACAATTCAATAGATAACCAGTTTCATTACAGTAATTGCCAGATTTCCATACAGACAATTGTCAACAAAACAGGATAGACGGACAGTTGAATTACCCATTCCTACTTTCCATTTTCGAAATATCAAATTTGTTTGTACATTGTAAAAACAACAAAAAAAAATAGTAAAATAACAGACAATTTAAACCGTTGTGGTGATTTCAAATCTGCCTTGCTTCGTTTCTCTTTTAATACCAATCAGTATCTCTTGCACCTCATCAATATCTTTACCTCTAGTTTCAGGCATTAAACCGGCAATAAAGATGGCTCCCAATCCACAAATTACCCCGAAAACAATAAAAGTAATTCCAATTCCCCAACTGGCTACCATATTATTAAACTGGTTCGTTACAGTAAATGCTAAAGCCCAATTGAATGCGGCTGCAATCGAACTGGCAATACCTTTTACTTGTGGCAATAAAATCTCACCCATTATCATCCATGGTATCGGTCCAAAACCGATCGAAAAGACAACAATGAATATTGCCAAACAGATTAATGGCAATGAACTTAAATATAATAAATTGTGAGTTCCTTTCAAATGGAAATACGTTCCCAAAGTCAGTAAACATAGACACATTACAAAGGCTGAAATGAAGAGAAGAATCTTCCTGCCAGTTTGATCGATTAAAATTGTTGATAAAAGGGTAGCGATAACCTGGAATAATTCCAAATTTTAATTTATACATAATTAACAAAATAAATATGGTCTCTTAATTTTGCTTTTTCGCGTCACGTTATAAACGTTACAGCAGTTGAGGAGCAGAGCAACAGACACGCATAAGCTAATTTAAGGCATTTTACACGGAGATAAATGTAGCGCGAAACTACAGCTCTCCTATTATCCTAAGGTCTATTTTTATACTTCATAGTGAATAACTGCTTTACTAATCAGATAGCTATGATTGCTATAAGTTAAGTAATTGTAAATTCTCTTGTATCTTAATGTAAATGAGTTGGTTTTGCAGTAATCAGGCACAAAACTAGACGCATCCCCTAAAACAGACTTCAAACTATCGGCATGCGGTTGATTGCACACATTTTACCCAACCATGCAAATAATTCGTTTATAAGCGTATCTTACAGGTTGCTCTTTTTTTTGTGGCTTTATTCAATAAAATTTCATGATAATAGAATAAACTATCGAGTTTTTATTTTAACTTGAAGTTTTACCATCTAAAACGAGTAAAATATGCTACAATAACAATCAATCACTCTTAATTATTCAACAGGTGTGCTTCACGATTTTATGGTGTAATTACTTACTATAAAATACCTTAATTTAGTTGATCAACCAAGATTATTATCAATATTGTGTTTCACAAGCAAATTAGAATGTGGATGTTGAATCTCGCATGATATTACAAATTATAGACAGATTATAGGAAGCATTGAGAAAACCCAAGAGTTAATAAGCGTCAAAAACACGGAAATTTAGGTCAACCTCAAATTTTTATTCTGTTATATGACTGTTTGCATTCTCTCTGATGTTTTTTTAGTCTAGTCCTCAAAACTGTTCTTTTTATTTATGCTAATTATCTAATTTGGTGAGATTAGGTAACAACGCTAAGGCGAATTTTATCGGAAAATTTGAAAAAATGCTCAAAAATTGACTCAATGGATGTTGAAAGATAAATAAGATCATTTTAGATATTGTGTTGTATGTGCTCTTTGATAATTAACTTAAACTTTTAGCCTCTGTAACATATTTTCGTCGCAGTTCTAATTAACAGCTTTGAGATTGAAGAAACAAATTTACAACGTTATTGTTTTTGTTCTTGTAATTTAATCAAAGGAAATTAATAAAGTATAGATGAAAGGGTATCATAATATCAAACTGATTAACTTATAGATTAATACAGAATACAAACAAACTCTATAGAATCTTCAAATGGTTTTGATCCGCTTAGCTAGATCTAAACTCATGTCTGAGCAAAATAAAATTCTACTCTAGTATCATTGAGAATTGAATCCAAAATAAAGAAATTCGCATAAGCTTTAATTTCTCTAAACAATTAATTATCAGAAAAAATACCGATAACAACTTACCTGTACACCACCGATAAGGATCGCACACGTAGCTGGCGATATTTGACTACCACTCTCTGAGAATATAATTGATGCATAAAACAAAACGGCATTAATACCGCTCAATTGTTGAAAAACCATCAAACCGAAACAGATTATCAATCCCATAATGGTTGCTTTATTATCAATTAATTTTTTGATTGTAGTCTTTATCTGTTTGTTGTCATCGCCGTATTCTTCTTCATTATTATCAACAATAGGATTAAGTTCAGAGGCAATATTGTAATTGTCACCGCGGTAAAATTGAAGAGATTTCCTGGCTTTAATCACACATCCCTTTAACAAGAAAAGAAAAAGTCAGTACAGAACGTTATACATCAAAGCACCTACTCACTTTATTATGCAGATGGATCGGTGTTTCAGGCATGAAAGAGAATGTTGAGAGGAAAACAACAGGTAAGATGGCTGAAATTAGGGCCAATAATTTGAAGTCGTCGATAAAGCCACCTGAGTGAGACATATAAACATGAGCTTTAGTATTTAAATCCTTTTCCAATTCTGAATGGTTTGTAAAACTATGGAGTTGAATGGGAGACAGCGAATCAATTTTACTGAAATTCTTAACAAGTTTAATAAAGTCGGTAACTTTTGGAATTTTGCTAAGCTTTAACCAACAAGTTGGCGAACGATTCGTAAAATATTTCAAGGATATGTAGGGCAGCTATGGGGATCATTTTATCACGATTAGGACCCCGTAGCTCATTTGCAAGTCGGTCAAAAAACGCAGGCTTTGGACAATGTCGCGATTTTCAAAAATTATGTAAACACGTAAAACGGTTAAAAAAGTCTCGCAAAATTACGAAAAATACAGAAAGGACCAATAATTTGAAGTGTCGATAAAGCCACCTGAATGAGGCACGTAAACATGAGCTTTAGTATTTTAATTCTTTTCCAATTCTGAATGATTTATAAAACTATGGATTTGAATGGGGGAAAGCAAATCAATTTCACTGAAATTCTTGACAAATTTAATAAAGTTGGTAATTTTTGGAATTTTGCAAAGTTTTAACCAACAAGTGCAGATAATTGGAAATTCTTTAGAGGGGAGAAAGTAATCAAACAACTTGTATCATTTAAAGGGACACACGGAAGTGATAAGTTAATAAGAAAAGTTCGACATCTGTGTTTTTTTGTTTGTTTGTTATTCACTAATCGAAAAAAACTCACAAAAGCTATACACGTGTTATTCGGATAGATAAACTAATTACTAGTTCTACTATGATATTGATTTATTAATTGCGGCTTATCTTTGGGAATTTGACTATAATAAATCGTTTACTTCAAACAATTAGTCAACAATACCCATTCATTTCAAATAATAAACAGCATTATTTATAATGTTGATCCTTCAAGTTGTCACCACTAATATATAAGCAATTTTATTTTCATCAATCATAATAAATAATGAAATGTATGAGTGTAATAAAAAGCTCATGAAAGCTTTCCAAACAAACTAACGCCATCTTTTGAAACGGCACCAATCTGATAACAGTTTCCTACCGTATTTTCTTCTCAATAAAGCATCTGTTTAGAATACATATAAACTTACCCAAAACGTATTCAACAAACAATCCGATTGTAATCTGGACTTGAAAGAACGTGCCCAATGCGCCCCTAATCGATGAATGTGCCAGTTCTGCAACGTAAATGGGAGCGGCGACACTAATCGCACCACAAGCCAAACCAGCTAGAAATCTAGCCGCATATAATCCATAAATATGTTCACTGAAATTCCATCCAATCGTGGATATTTTTATTAAAAATTGTTTAAGAAAATTCAAATTTACTCACCTGTAAGCAATCAAAATCCATTGTAATAATAACGGTACAGCTAGTAATTGTAACGTTAATTTTCTTCCAATCAAATTAGCAATTGATCCAGCAGGAATTGCACCAATACAAGCACCAAGTGTGATCAATGAACCGATCCAAGCACCTTGTGTATCGGTAATACGTAGATGGGATTTTTCGTTTCTTAATAAAGGTAGAGCGGACGACGACCATGACAGGCACATTCCCATCGAAGAAGCACTTAAAGTTGCTAAAATTAGATAATAAAAAGCCAATTTTTATTTTATTTCATGGGTACACTTACCTAGAAAGGCACCCAAAAATTGTGGAATTTTATCCGGTACGCTATCATTTTCTGACGTCACTAAAACACTACGTGAATTTTCCGGTAATAAACTTTTAGCATTCACCATTTTGATGCTGCGTCACTCATTAATATGAAAATGAACCGAGGTGATTGTCCATTTTAAAACATCTTATTAACTTATATGGCACGAAACTTTTAAATTGAATATTTTGTAATTTTTATACTGGCTGACCTAAAGGCCAACAGATAACATCTTTGTTATCGAAAAGGGGCGTTTTTCATTCACTATTAATGAACTTTGATTGTTGACATGTATCAAGCAATAATTTTGTCAACGTTGAGGAATTTCAAAATCAAAATCCTGTCAATTTAAATAAATTAAAATTTATTACAAAAAAAATTATAAATCGTAATCAAAATATATTGTAATTATAGATTTAATAATGGAATTGTTGTGTGTAAAGCAATGGGACAGCATTAATGTGCTCTTTATTCTCAACAATTACAGGAGCCGTTGCTGATTTAGTCACAACAGTCTGAGCAGATGGAGAAATCAATGTGGTCTTTGGAGCTACCGGTAAGTTGGTAGCAGCAACTCGGAAACCATTAACAGGATCGGAAATATAATTTACAGTTTGTAAAATTCCATTAGCATCAATATAGGAATAACCTCCTCTAGTGACACCATCGGCAGTTTTTGATTCAGCTTTCGAACTCAATGGACCAACATAACCATAAGAATATTGACCTAGACTATCTTGTGAATGATATTGTGTTGTGGGTGTTGTATCATACCAAACAGCTGGTGTGTAGGAGATTTGCGAATGTGCTGTTATTACCGGATGTGTTGTAATAGTTGTATGAATTGGCAGTACAGGTTGTGAGATTTCTGCCGGTATTGGGCTTAGATTTATAGCAGCATCACGAGTTTTAGTAGCTTCAACAGCAGCCAAGTGTTCATTTCGTGCCTTTACAACTTCCGGTAAATCTTGAACTGGTTGTGGAATTGCTGATGGAGTATTATAAGCAGCTTGAAGTGTGGCTAAATGTTCAGCTTTAGCTTTAGCTACTTCAGGTAAATCCTGGATTGGTTGTGGTAAAGCTACAGGACTCGTTATATGTGCGGATCTTTGCGCAGCTATTTGTGCGTGTTCAGCTTGAACGGTTGCATATTCGGAAAGGTGTTTAGCCTTGGCTAGAGCAACATCTGGTGAGTCTTTCGGTAAATTGGTTGCTGCTACCCGGAAACCATGAACAGGATCGGCTACATATTGAACCGTTTGTAAAATTCCATCAGCATCAATGTAGGAATAACCACCGTGTGTGATGCCATCAGCTGTTTTTGTTTCTGATTTTGAACTAGTCGGTGTTGCATATCCGTAAATGTAATTACCATAATTGTTTTGGGCGTGGTAGAGTGTTGTAATCGGATGAGAGTAGGGAGTTATCCCGACTGTTACACCTAATGGAAGCACATGGGCATCCAATTGGCCAAACACCACAAGGGCAACTATCACCTAAACATTAAAATACAACCTTATTAGTAACTAATTTATTAATAATTTTTAATACGGTCTATAAATTGATAATCATAAATTGTTATGTGCTCGATTTAATAGGTATTATCTTTCACTTTCTTACTTGACATTGAAATATAGAATTTTATGACTTTATTAAGTTAATTCAAATATAATTCAACAATTAATAATATTAATAATGTTAATTTTAAGAGATTTATTAGCAAATGCAGTTATACGAAACGAAAAGTAAGAAAAATCCAGAATTCTTTTAAACTCACCAGGATTTTCATTGTTCTTGCGCTACTAACACAAAGCACTCGCAATAACTATTGGAAATTTGTCCTTTAGAGCTTATATAGTTAAATCCGCCCCTCCTCACCTTTACAAACACCAGAAATCAAATAATAACCAGAATTGCTGGATTACGTACAAAAATTGTATTTTAAAAGTTCATTGTCGTCAATAGCCCTCAATATGTCTCGAACATTGGTCTCAAGGTCTAGGTTTCAACATATTTCCTAATATTTATGGACAAGATTCCAGTTTTTCTGTGCATTTTTTCCCAAATCGAACCTGTACAGTTGTAGGCGATCTTTATTCTTCCATTTAAGTGGAAAAAAAATCAAACTATTCCACTTCCTGGGAGTGGTTTGGAGACGCATTTTTGATGAGTTGTTTTCACAACATTTTTATGGACTACCAAGGACACTTTAAAGAAAAAATTATACAACAATGTCAATTATCATTACAGATTATGTTGTAGGTCTTGTAAACAGACTGATTAAATCAGAAAAGGTGTTCGATTTAATTAACGGTGCCGTTTAATTATAAATGGTAAAGAATTTTAATTTAGGGTAAATTCGTCCTTGTCTACCTCTAATTGTCTTGCATTAAAATTGTAACTACGTTCATTTATCGCTTTGTTCCTTCTTTAGTTATTAAGGCGATTATTTTAATAATTAATGATTACGTATTGCCGAAAGTCACGTCTGATAACAGCCTTTTTTGAACGAAAATCTTATCAAATAAACTTTTATCTTCCCCCTCTAATATTTGAATAATTGATTATCTCAAGCCCTTGTAATTTTGATTTTCAGTGTAGAAGGATAAAGGTGAGTGGACGCTTGTTTGTTTATCATCAAATTTATGCTCGATTAACTTTTCTTATATTAGACCACGATAAAATTTAGTGTGAAATTAAAACAGGCTTTTCGTTTCAACTAAATACAATATTAACATGTAATATTTCATGGTTGTACATGTAGGGCCGCCGAGAGATTCAACGGGTCCCGGGGAGAGCAGTCTTTACGGGCCCCTCAACACTGTAAAAGTACCGGCCTGGGAATATAAAATTTGTCAGTTTCTATCAAAATAATACAGCACTTTGAATTATATTTGTAGGGTAGTCTCTAGAGAAAATTTTAGTAAAATTCGGCCTCATAGCTCATTTGGAAGTCGGTCAAGAAACATGCACAAAATGATTTAGAATGGTTTAAGGATCCTCAACACTGACTTTTTCGTTTTTCTCCGCAGAATTTTAAAGCTGCTTATTCTAGCAGGGAATTGAGAAAAACGAAAAAATCAATGTTGGGGGATCCTTGAGCCGTAAATATTGTATATCGACATTATCAAAAACTTTGATCGACTTTCAATAGATACGAGGTTCTAATTTTGCTAGAATGTTCTCCAAGGACTACCCAATAAATCCTCAAAATATTATTCGAATCGCTTCATAATTTTGATTGAAACGGAATAATTTTATATTCTCAGGCCGGGCATCCTCTTTAAAATGTGGTTGATTCTTATGAAATTCTTATTAGTTGGCGAGCGATTCGTAAAATATTTCAAGGGTATGTAGGGGAACCCTGGGGATCATTTTAGCACGACTAGGACCTCGTAGCTCATTCGCATGTCGGTCAAAAGACGCTCGCTTTGGACAATGTCGCAATTTTCAAAAACGACTAAAAATGTCTCTTATTGTTAGACGCTCTCAACATTGATTTATTTCGTTTTCTCCCAATGTACTTTGGAACAAATGAAATTGTCTCCCACTTTTTTCTGGAATATAATAGAGAAAAATAAAAAAAGATGAATGTTGGGAGAGTCTTCGAATCACTTTTAGCCACTTTATGTGCTGAGCTCACTTTTGAAAATTGCGACATTATTCAAAGCGAGCATATTTTGACCAACTTCCAAATCAGCTACGAGGGGCTCCCTTATAAATCTTTGAAATTTTTTCGTGGATAATAGGAATTTCATAAGAATTGATCACATTTGTACACACTGTATAGGCAAAATTATGAAAAATACGAAACAGAAAGTTAGTTTACTTATTCTTATTTTCAAAAAAGTACTTGAAGCTCAGGTATGTGTTGAAATTCAAAAGCAATATTCATGGGGTCCTTGCGGTTTATAGGGACAAATACCCCACTCCCCCCGGCTCTTATCTGTCCTGTCCAAAGCATAGAAAAATGTGTTCTTACATAGATGCGAAGCTATCAAAATATGCAATTACAAGTTTTAAAATAAGAGATGCTTTAATTTTGGAATAGGAAAAAAGCCATTTAAATTATTAATTTATTTATTTATCATAAAAAATAATTATTTACAATTTTTTTATAATAACATAATGTTAAAATGAACACACCAGAAATCCAAAATCAAAGCCTGTACGTTTTGTATAAAATCCATTCAAATTATTTTGTATTGTAAAAAATAATCTCAGGTCACTAGAGAGAAAATTGACATTCAATGTCCGCGTACGGCAGCATGGGCAGCGAAATGGGCAGCTTTAGCCAATTGTACTTCAGGAGTTTCAACCGGTTGTCCATCAGGACCGATTACAGCCGGTTCAGTGTATCTCCATGGAGCCCCATATGGATGAGCATAAACTGAATTATGAGCAGCTAAAGGCACAATCGGTACACCAACGGCACGAGTTGCAGCTTCCGCATAAGCAGCAAAATGATGAGCTTTGGCGGCTTGAACTTCGGGTGTATCAACTGGAACACCATTTGGACCGATTACTGGAATATGTTGTGGATAAACAGGACTGCGTCGTCTACGTAAATGGTGACCAGCTCTAGCGGCGGCATGAGCAGCGAAATGTTGAGCTTTTGCTAATTGAACTTCAGGTGTATCGATTGGACCGGCAGCAAGTGGAACAACAGGAGCTACAGCAACACCGTTTCGTTGAGCAGCAACAGCATAATCGACGTAATGTTGAACTTTTGCAGCGGCTACTTCAGGTGTATCTAATGGAAGTGCATTGTGTGCAATCGCCGGGATACCGTAGACATTAGCAAATGGGAGAGCCAGTGGGACACCATTAGCTTGAGCTAGGGCTGATAAATGTCGGAGACGGGCAGCTTGAACTTCAGGTGTATCAACAGGTACGCCATTCGGACCAATTACTGGAATATGTTGTGGATAGATGGAATAGGCTGAAGTTAGCGCCAATACGCAAGATACTACAATCTATAATTGCAATTGATTACGATTAATTATAATTAATTAAGAAAAGATTAATGACTTACGAGAGCCTTCATTTTATGGCAATTTCAACCTCCTGTAGACTAGGACTGTTGAACGAATGTGACGATTGACCAGCCCCGTCCATATTATATAGATCCCCCCAATACAACAGCCCAACTGAAGAGCAAGGTCCCTTTCACTAGAAGATCCCTAATACTGGTTGTTGTATCGATGAAATGTAAGAAAATCGTCCTACTATAAATTCTACAGAAGGTTAATATTACCGAAACTGTATCAACAAGCGACCTTACATGAAGTTTTTCGTAAATTTATTCAAACATCGTCTACAGGCGATGGTTATATATAACATTTTTTTTTAAATAATACGTATGTATAGTATTTTTTTTTGTACAAACAATTGCACACTATTGTTTCTCAATAATCGACCACATACCGTTCGCATTTCTAATTGAATAAGGTATTGTTTTTAAACTTTTTGTAGTCACGCTCTAGTAATTCTGATTGTAAATAAATTTCAGGTGGTTTTTGATTGAAACAAAAAAATTATCATCCCTCTATCATAAATCTAAAACAAATAAAATAAATTCTTTCAATTTGCATAAGTATCCTTCATTAAATCAATTAAAATTCAATAAATAATTAGATATTCTAATTAGATAATCATTTCTATATTGAGTTTATGTTATGTATACCATTTATAGATGAAATATGATAATTTGTTAATTTTTAAGTTCAAGTTCTGGTATAATAACTCTGCGTATACATATGAGAATTGTAAATACCCGGAACGTGCTGGACTGTAAAAAAAAAGATAAAGTTGTGCTTAAGAATGTTCTAGAATTACTTCTAGTCGTTTCAAATGCAGATAAATTAAAACAAAAATAATACGATCACTATTTGGTAAAAATTGGACTTTATACAATAATCCGTCATTCAATTTGATCGACTTGACTTGAGGCTTTACGAAAAAGGATCGTTAACTTCTTTCATTAATTTTTCAAGCAAAATTCGAAATGTTTAAAGGGATCAAGGATAACATGGAAATCAAGGCCTCAGACTGTTTTTTCTTTGTTCCGATTCAATTAAAAAAATATTATCGGTTCGGTTTCAGTTTTCGTTCCTGCGGAAATTACGGTTTTTAGGTTTTCGGTTCAGTTCCAAATGATTAATTTTCAAATTTTTAAAATTTACGCTACCATGTACAACCTATAAGAACTATTTACAGGGTAATTATTTAAAATATAGAAAAACCCTCAAGCAGGCAAATTTCTTTTTTAATTTTCTATTAGCAGAACAATTAGCAGATTTATTTTACCATGGGGTAGAAAATTGGAAAGAAAACATACAAAATGGCATATAATCATCTATAGCTTCAACCCCCAACAAGAAGTGATAACGCGGTTTACATCTTTCGACAGCCCTAGCGAATCTATATCAACTAGTTTTTAAGCCACTACAGAATATAGTGCCTTTACAGAGATCTTCGAAGAAAAAGGGGTAACTTCAATACCCCATATCTTTCTTAAATTTGACTAGGGACACGAATGACAAAATACGCACCCCTTAGAATATGTATATAGGAAAAAAAACGGGAGTTTAAACCTTCGATGGCTTATGTTAAGTGCTTTTAGTACCCAGGAAGAAAAAGAGGTGATAAGTGATAAGAAAATCGTATTAAGTGGTATGGCTTTTGCTTTTGGCTCAGTTCTGGATCTTGCTCCAGTTAAAATTTCGTGTTTTCTGGTTTTCGGTTTTTGGTTTACTTCCGGTTCGAAGCTCTGTTATTTATAGAATCTTCACTGAAGAAAACTGTATAAATAAATAAATATATAAAGAAAATACTACGCTTTCTTTTACAGGAAGTCTAGATTAGTGTTATGACATAAAGACGGAAGCACTTTTATGATTAAATTTCCCGAAGAGTGTATCGTAAGAGCTGCAAATTTTCGCAAATTCACAAAACATTGCATCATTTCCCCACATTCTATCGAATTTCTGCTTTACAGTAAAGACTATGGATGAAGCATATTATTTTATTTACAGTACAAGAATCGGAAATAATTTACTGGAAGGATGGTATCCCACCTCATTCTCCCCGATTCGACCCCTGAGGATAGCTTAATAAGAGCATTAAGCAAAGCACGAGTATGCCTCAAGTCAAGTTAACCAAGTTACCTTCTCTTGATCATACAGATTTGCTATTATCTCCAATCTCGCCACGCCTATAATTAAAATTTCACGCATCTCAAAAACCAATTAGTTGAAATGTTCAGATTCATCTTAATAGTGATCGTATCATATCACAAAATAATGTAATTTTTGGAGGGTAACAGATTTGACAATAAGTCGTACCCACTATACAAATGTATCTTTATAAAAGAAGATAAATTCTTTTTAGTTATTACTAAATCATGACCACAATTATTCGGTTGAATGGCGGTGAAAAATTCAATCAACACAAATGAAATTTAGCACCACACTTTTTTTTGGGTTTTGCCACTACATATCTGATATGAATCGTTGAAAAATTCGTTGTTATCGCGTATTTTTTCCATTAAAATTCCACACTTTTACTATTAGATTTACTTTCTCAAGAAATTAGTACCAGTCATGTAACAGTTACGATGATACTAAAATTGTGGATCGGATAGAAGATGGGTAGTCTTCTGTCTCCACCTCTACTCATCTTCAATAAGTGGAACATCCTATTCATTGATGCTGATCCGTATTCTTTAATTAATTTAGATTTATAAGCGACCTTTATTCAAGTGAATTTTACATTATTCATCTGATATTTATCAATAATTTAAAACAGGTAAAGTTTATAACTTATAACAGGCTTTTATGTAAAATTGTCGTACTTTTATGTTTTTTCCACAACAGAAACGTGTATAGCAGGATTTCATTAAACAATTATCGCTTTATTAATGCAAACAAGTTATAAATTTGTAAATTAATGTCGACTACAAATTTGAATTGAGATTAATATATGTGAACGTTTTTTCTTCAGTTTTCCATCAAGAACAAAGAAAAATTATTGTTAATTTTTATATAACAATCCAACCACGGCCTTTGTGCAATCGTATCGAAAGAAAATTATTAAAAAATATGGTAATGTTGCGAAACATTTAAAGAATAAAGCATTTACGTGAGGCTTCGCTATATTCTATGAACTTTACATTGTATTATCCCCGTAATCTTGAAACTGATAAGTCACGCCTAAATGGATTGTAGAGAATGGCATACAGCCACACCTAATCAACGATGTAAATGGGAACTTTTTCGGAAAATAGGAAGATTTCTCATATTTTCCTCCTTCAAATCAAAACACCAAAACATATCCGCAAAATTGAATAATTTTGTAACCGTCATGGTCTATTTCGACGAAAACCAATAGAGAAAAAAATAATTATAGATTAGTTAAACCGACAAAACAAGGTGTTAAATTCGATTAAAAGACATCATAAATCATCACGTTTAACCACACCTAATGATAAGTCTATTTAGTGAATTTAAATTGGAGGAAAATTAGCCGAATGGTTTAGATCTAAATATTGATAAATGAAGGACGAAGAACAACCTTTATCGTAAAACAATTACAAAACTATTTAGGAATAATGTATTTAATCACTGTCATCGATAAATTAGATCTAAATACGGTTATAACGAATTTACCTTTGTTTCTTTTAAGGATATTTAATACAATTTAAATTTAAATAGACATAATTTTGATGGTTATCAGCGACATGAGACCGACATAAAAATCGATTTATGCGTAATTAATGATTAATTAAACTAAATATTATCGTTATTGTAAATTTTTACACAGCTATAAATCTATATTAATTATCTATAATTGATTTATTTTCGGTATCAATACAAGATCTATTTTTGTCAACATTATTGTTTGATAAATTATTCATTTTGGATAGAATTGGCCAAAAAAAAATATGGAATCGTTGTACATGATGTTGTCCACCTTGGCATCTCCCACCGAATGGGTGCGACTCTGCCTGGTATGCTATTGTTTATATATGAATTGATTCAATTTAAATAGAAAACTAATCTTCATTAACAAATAGGTAATGTAATTTTTGTATTTTGAAGGTAAACATGATTGACAATCAAACGTCCTGATAAAGGATAATTATTTCAACACTTGACATGAAAAATCTACTCTTATATAAAAAAAAAACACAACAACAAATAATTAAATTAATACTTTTAAAAATGTGGATTGAATTCCTTGCAATCAATCATCAATATAATTTGTAGAGTGAATGTCAATTTTATATATAAATAACTATAAATAAGGCTAATTTGTTATGTCAGGAGTTGAATTGATTTCTTCAATAAAGGTAGGATTTTTTTACAGGCATTAATTACAAATTGACCAATTAAATGATCGACTTGAAATTAATGATATCATATCGTAATCAATTCTAACAGATATATTTCATTATAACTTATCAATGATTAGTTATGATAGTTTTTTAACCGTCTAGCAGTCGAACCCAGGACTTCCAGTCTATCGTTTACGACTGTTTATAATTTAGCAAACTGAAAGATGTTGCTAACAATGGGGTTTTATCGCATGATCCGCTGAAGAAAAATTAGTTTCGCAAAAGTAACAAACGAAATTTAGATTATTCAATAATACACTAATATAAAGTGGTTTTTTTAAATTTTGTCTTTATCAAAGCCTTGACATGCATTGATTAATTGTTTTGTTCGTTGCAATAAATTCAGCACAGTTTAAAATAAATATCGTTCCATAAGGATAAGAATGTTCGAAAGAAATGGTATATTAAAAAAAAATTGCGCTTTGTTAAATATTTCAACCACCTAAATTATTAAAATGGGTATTTTACAAAATTAGATATCTTGAGCTGATCATATTTTCAAGTGTACGCTGATAAAAACATGACAAGCTTATTAAATTAAATAATTCATCGTTCATTTGTTCTTTTTTATATGGATTTTTTTTTAATTTAAGTGAATATTTAACAGGTACTTTTAGTCTTTATTCTACAAAATATAGATGTTATAAAATTGATTCTTGTTATGGCTATTTCGAAACGAAATAATTAATAAAAATAAAATAAAAGACTGCCATAATAAGTAAATGATTAATTGGAAAATTAAAAGTCTTATACTTTTTGTTGTTAATGGTTTTTCCTTCAAAAAAATAAATTGCCTAAAATTTAAAAATTCAAACAGAGAAACATAGTTAACATTAAAGAGGTTGATTGAATTTGAATAGAAATTGAATAAAGATAACTAAAATTCTGATTTTAATTTGTAAAAAAGAATTGAAACTGTTTCATTTCGTTCAAAATTGAATCAGCTTCTTTTATTGCTATATAAATGAATATAGAATTTTTCTTATGTAATACCACAAGAACTATTCTTTTAATCGATTAAATTTCCAGGTTTAGTCCGACAACATGTTGTTTAGGAAAAATCACGACAAGAAACACCGATAATACGATTTAAAGTATTAGAGGCGTTTTTTGGAGTGATTTTTCCTAAACAACTCGTTTGAGGGGCAATCTTGCAAATTTAATCGAATTTAAATGAATAGTTCGAATTTTATTCGGAGGATGAATCATGAAACCAATCATATTGACATCTGTTATATTGAAATCTGCCGATTAAATAGCAACTTGGTGTTTAATCGGCGTAAAACGACTGTGAGCAAAATTAAAACTCCGCAGCTCGTTTGAAAGTTGGTCAAAAAAAAACTCGTTTTTAATAATGTCGCGAGTTTCAAAAACGAGCTATGCATGTAAAACAACCTAGAATGACTCGTAGACCCTTCCAACATTGATTTTTTTCGTTTTCCTTCATTTTATTCTGGAACAGGTGGAAATGTTTCGTATCTTTTTTTAAAAGAAATAGAGTAAAACGAAAAAAATCAATGTTGGGCGGGTCCCCGAGTCATTCTAAGTCGTTTTGCATGTTTAGTTCGTTATTCGTTTAAAATTTCGACATCGTCAGAAACGATCGTTTTTTGACCAACTTCCAAATGAGCTACGAGGCTCGATTGTTCCTAAACTGATCTCTAGACACCCTCCTAAAAAATCTTGAAATATTTTTCAAATCGCTCGCTAACTAATAGGCGTTTTATAAGAAATAACCACTTAAAAAACATATTCATATTCACATTATGAAAGTACGTTTCCTGTAGTCATCGTGATTACTGTGTATTCAAAGATTAATAATAATGAATTTTGAAAAAAATGACCTTATTCAAAGTTATACATTGTGGACAAAACGGGGTACTAGAATGTCGGGTTAGAGGGGACACCCCCCTTTGCCTAACGTGACGTTGGATCTGCTGTTCTAGCTGTCAAAAGTGCTCTCACAACACTTGTGCATAATGGACCAGTACTCATTTCTATATCTTACCTTATCTATAATAACTTTTTTTATGTTAAAAAGCTATTACCTCATATTAGGAATAATAAGCTTTATTGTTTTGTTTCTGAGCCCCTCCAAGCGTTAAATACCGCGTTTTGCTCGATTTTCCCCTACCACTTTTTTCATTGATGGTATAAGGTCTTTCTTATATCTTATCTGAGCTATTTAAATTGCTAAGGTGAACTAAAAATAGTTTTTAATTTCAAGAGAAATATGTCCTAAATAAAGGATTAATAATTTCCACGATTATTATCCACAATCGAATTGGTATATGTTCACCTTTACGTCTACGTTAAAATCAGAATGTGGTTTTAATTAAAGTCGAAGTTAATGTATGTTTTTCAAAACAAATTCTTTAGTTATTCGATTTTTGTTTTTTGTCAACAATACATTGAAAATAAATCGATTTGTCTTCTATATAGTTCAAAAACAAAACAAAAAATAACTAAACTTGTCAATACGCATTTCTTATGATCCGGATTCAGAATAAATTAATTTCCAATTGACTGCATTTATTAGCAAGGCTGTTCACATTACAACAATATTCAAACAATTCGAGGTAAACAGAATTGAATCCGATTTTTCTCAAAACTATGGCTTATTAATGAATTAACAACAAAATTAACAATGTGGAATTTACAAGTATCTAACAATCAGCAACTACTGGTTAAATACAGTTTAACCACACAACTTTCATCTTCTATATTAAAGTTTCTCTATTAAGGGCTCAACTGTGAAATTACATCCTAATATATTTTAGGAGTATTCGAGGAAGTTTGATATGTATTTAGGATCCATTGTAGACCACAGATTCCACCCCCATAATAATACAACGAGTAATAAATCATGTAGCATTCCGGTTTTGCTCGATTGTTTAGATTCAGTTGATGCTCCAGTCAAGATTGAAATAAACAAGAGTTGTTTGTCTTATCATTAATTTCAAATAAAGCCAAGAATGTTATCAAACTAATAAAGATATTAGTATTAATACATTTTTTCTTCGATGATAACTTTATTATCAATCGATTAATATTAAGTTGACTGAATTAGGCAAGATTTGACCTAGTGAAGTTTGATTTCAGTATACAGATAAAAAAATGTCAACAGCTCAAAATTAAAATCAAAGGAGCCGGATAAGCATACGAAATTTGCCCCCAGAGATTTCTGAAAATCGATATTGCTGATCGAGTTGTGATTGAAAAATGTTTTTTTTTTAATTTCAGCTTTAAACCGCAAGATTTATGACGTAATTAAAAAAAACTGTTTTTCAATGTTTATTTTTTGTGACTATTCTACTGAATATTTTTCAGAAAAATTTTTTTTAATATAAATTATCGATAAGAGACATTAAAATGTAATTTTTTCCAAGTTTTGAACCACCCAAAAACGGACTAAACACGTAAAATATCTTAGAATGACTCGAAGATTATTGATTTTTTGGTTTTTCTCCATTGCATTCTAGAAAAAATGCAAAACATTCTCACCTGTTTCAGAATAAAATGGAGAAAACAATGTTATGAAGGTTGCCGAGTCATGTTAAGTCGTTCTGCGTGTTTAGGTCGTTTTTGAAAATCGCAACATCGTCAGAAGCGAGCGTTTTTGACCAACTTCCAAATGAGTTACTAGATTCTAATTTTGCTGAAATGTTCTCTAGCGACCCTTCTATAACTCCTTGAAATATTTTTCATTATGCTCGCCAAATAATGGGAGTTGCCATAAGAACTTCGTTTTAGGTGACTCACCCGGTATAATCAGAACTATGCAACGAAATTCGACCGCAAGAATTAAGGTAAATCCAAAAATGACTTCAAATCAAAACAAGAAATAATAGAAATAGTTTTTGAAAACCTCAGTAGATAGCGTTCTCGAGTATATAATCTAGCGTTAATTTCAGATAATTTTTAAAAGCAAAATTAACAATTTCTTATTTATTGTACCTATTAACCTTAAATTATTATTTATTCACAACAAAATAAAAAAAAATATCAGATTTTTTTTTATATACTTTTAAGTGAATTTTTTTTTCAAATAAACTGTAAATAATCGAGGAAAATATTACAAAAAAAAAGATTTTATTTTTTCTTACTATGTTGCACCAAATGGATCCATTTGAGAATTTTACCATATAAAGTATGGCAAGAATATAGTCTTCTTTAAAAAATTCGTGAGTGACATATGAAAGGATCATATTTAAATATGGCGACAAAGACTTTTTTATTTATTCTTGAAAAAACGGGTAGTTGAAAACTTGCAAAAAATTCACTAGAATAGTCACAAGAAGATAAACATTGGAAAACACTTTTTTTCAATTACGTCATAAATCTCCGGGTTGAATAGCCGAAATTTTCAAAAAAAATCTTTTTTCCAATTAAAAATCGATATGGTTGTTAAAAGAAAAAGAAGTTGTATATTTCAGCACATAGTAATGTTTTGTATTTAAGAGCATTTAATATAAATGGCTGAACAAAGTTGTACAATTATTTCTTAGAAACTAAAAAACAACTAAAACATTTGAATTCTGTAATATCCTACTACATATATGTAAAGTAATCGTATGCACCTGAAATTAATATCAATTAATATCAAAAATAGTAACGATCATATTAGATGATCGCACAATTATTCTCAATTTATTAAATAAATACTCGATTAACAATTGAAGTACAATTTTTCAGTTAACACTAATAAGAGAAATGTAGAAAAATAAATACAATCAATAATGGTGTATTAATTACCAGTAATAATAATAATAATCATGGTTATAGTAAAAGTTTAAGTATTTTAAAGTCTTATCATCAACATCTTGTTTAGATGTTAATCCCTAGTCCTATAAAAATGAGTTTCCTTATCAACTAGAGATCACAGATGATAGTTTACGATAAAATCTCGTTATTAACAATACTTCAATGTTAGGAAAATTGAATTATAAGAAACTATAATTTGGTCCTATAAACTACCGGTTCAGCGTCATCAGTGAAGGCAGGATTTGTATTTCCATTGCGCTTCTCCATTGCAATCTCTTGTCCACTACCAGAATTTAATGTTGAATGACTCCTCTTCTCAACCGTTAACGTATCATTATTTCTTCTATCCATCGATATACCACTTGATGATGGTTTAATTGAACCATTCCGGCTACTACTAGTTTTCGGTTCAGTAATTTTCTCAATGTAACGTCGCTTCTTTCCTGGGAAGAAATCAGCCATCTTACGGGCAACAGGATGAATTAATTCCTGATCATATAAATCACTTTCACTGCCAGTGAAATAGGAAACTGTCCAACCGATCAGGATTGTTGTAAAGCATCCTATTAATGCGTAATACATGTAGGTAACTGAATATAGTTGTGTTAAAGGATCTCTGTAATCAAATCAATAATGGAAATAGCGACATCCAGTTGGAATCGTTGGAAATTCGTAAAGTTGTACTTACGATCGTGTAGCTCTTGTTGTATTGATAAGTTCATGATTCAAACTACCAGTTTCATTGGCAATTATTGGCATTAAGGTTGTTGTTATTATCGGTGCAAAACTGAATTGATGTTCAGGTTTCAGGATATGATCATTAAATGATGTATTTGTACAACCATCCGTATGAAGGTTTAAGTGGGGAATTGGTGGCCTGGCTGTTAAAAAGCTCCCAATTGCAATCCATATCGTTACTATATGACCGGTTATCATGCCTGAAGCGGCTCCCTGTCAATACATAAAATACAAAATTAATTGATTTACAACTGTTGCCAACTAAATTGCAGTTTAATTGATCAATTTCTTATTGAATCGAATTATGAGAATTAACAATGCAATTAATGCAATAATTTCATAAATTACGGATTCATATTAATTTCGAAGTTTGTATTTAAAACGATATAATAAAAAAGCTGTATTGTTTGTAGGAACAGACAAAAAAAAAGCGATTAAAGTTCAATTTAATTGGTGAGATTGTTTGAAATTTTATTCATAAATTCAAAATGAATTTAAAACAAATGTTATCCATTTGTTTATAATTTATTTTCTTTAAAGTTATATAGAGGATTTGCAAGTTTAATTCCCAATAGTCTCTCACGTATCCTCTTATCGGAATCCTCCTGACAAACTTTCTGCTACAATTGTAGTTCGACTGGGCCAATAGATAAAAAGTTTTTGTTCTCTTACTAAACCTAACGATGAATACTTCAAAGTGCTGTATAGGTACACAGCCGAGTGCACTAAAAATGTGACGATAGTTGTGAGGCTGTGTAAGTCAGGCTAACGAGAGAGGTTCACACAAAATGGCGGTTGTCTAGCAGGTTAGAATTTAGACGGTAAAATATTCAACCACAAATCTTAGATGAGACTAGAGGTGTTATCTTGTATATTTACAAAATATCAGCCAGGTAGGTAATTGTATTTCTATTATTATTAGAAAGTAATTGTTTTTCACTACCCCTATCCGTTTCCATCAAGACGGAGAAAGGTTGGTTCACACAACTAAAAGAAGCGATATTTTCGTTCAAGAGTCGCCACATTTTCAGTGGACTCGGCTGTACATATAGCGAATACGTTATGAATTGAAAATAGAGAGAGAAAAAGCGGAAGGAATAAGGCAAAATCTATACATATATCTATATTGTATACCTTCCAGTTGGCGCAAGGAATCAACAGGGCCATTATGAAGACACCCAGGAGAGGTCCTGAAGTGGCGGAGGTGACCAGCATAGATGATTCGATAACTCCATCCAATAGACTCACACCAAAACTGATTCCCATGATAACTAGACCGTATACGACACCAACGGCTTTGATAGCATACAATTGATGCTGGTCTTTTAGGCCTTTCAATATTGGTATTGGTCGAAGGAAATCCTCAAATGTAACTGTTGCTAGTGAATTTAAATTCGACACATTCAAACTGTAAATGATAAGGAGAAGAAAGAAAAAAACGTAAGAGAAATCTAGATTTTTTTTGTTATCGCAAAAACGTTAGCAAATACCTGAGGGCGCCGTTGAAAAGAGACGCCATAAACAATCCTAAAATTCCAGGTAAATAATTAAAACGATCCTCCACAAAGAAAGGGAGGATTTCATCGAACTTCTCGATATATCCAGACGAGTACGGATCACAATCAGCGTAAGTAGCGTAAACAACCATCCCAACAATCCAAGATAAACTGAATAGAACTGTAATCACTGGTATATTACACATCATTGTCCTGAAATGAAATACAACAAAGTTTGAAAATATCAAAAATAGACGTTAGTTTTTATAAGCTTACTCACTTTGTAACTTTCTTTTGTGATTCCATACTGCAATAGCGTTGCACAAAATTTTGTTGGCAGCCGAATATCGATAATGACATGAAAAGTTGGCCAATTAAAGCGGATGTTGTCGTCACTCGTACCGTTGGATCCATATTAAAACTGAAATTTTACTTGTCTCAGTTTTACAGGCAAAAAGCACTCGTGAAGCGTGTATACACAAAAGCAAAAAAAAATTAATCAAAAATATTAGAACTTTGCCCAGTTTTAATAAAATCAAATTTGCGAATTTTCCAGCAACATAATTCCCTATTCTCTCCCTCTTTTTCTCTTTAAATTGTCCACACTTGACTGCATGTTTAGTTGGGCTTTTTTTTGGGTATATTGTGCTGGTTGCAGGAAATTAGTTTCGTTACTGTTTTAAATTTAATTCATTTTGTTAGTAATCAGAATTTTCATCCCTGACTCGGTTGTTATTGTTAGTTTTGTTTATATTTATGTGAATTTGTACCGTTATATTTTCTGCAAATATGAAACATGTCTTTTGCTTCATAAATGAATTACAGTTAAAATGTCTAGATAAAACATTGGAATTGTTTTGAATAGAGAACAACAAACACCCTGTCGGGCGTAGCTGGTTTCTATATTTTCAAACAATAATGTTACGACCGAAATTTTCATTTGACTGTAGAAAAGCTGTGGCGGTAAAGGGGAGACCATGTTAAAATATTGTGTTTAGAACATTGAAAGAGAGACATAACAATAATTTTCACTAATTAACCAATGCGAGATGGAGAATGTTTTCAAATTTTAAGATAGAGATAAAGAGAGAGAGAGAGAAAGAGAGACAGGGAAGCATGCTGTTTTAATCTTTTATTATTAAAATATGTTCATTTTAATTTGCTTCAATATTGGTGAATGTTGCCGGCAACTTTTCAAACTTTATAATAAAGGCGACAGTTGAGCAGAACATAAAGGAGTAGTAGTAGCATTGACAACTAAAAGAACAAAGAAAATCGTTTGATGACCATTTGGCCGAATTCTCATCGTATCATGACAACAAAACTCTGTTTTTATTGTTGTAAACATAAACAAGATGAGATCTTTACGCTTCAGGATTTGTCAACACGCCCAAGTTAGAAAGTTTCCAAGGGGAAGGAAAACTATAGTTTTATTGTTACTCACTTGAAAAAGTCTAATCGTCCATCTTGTCTATTTCGTTCGAACACTGTACCAAATCCACCAACTTCAATACAACCTTGGATGATGATTGCAAAACTGACGGCGATCATTGTTAATCCTTGCATTACATCAGCAAGAATGGCAGCTTTCAAGCCTCCCTAGAAAATTAAAATGGAACAATTGAATGGAATAAAACGGAAAAAGCGAATCAAATGGGAACATTACACGAGAAATCTGGCTGATGTTAGTGACAATGTTTCTAAATTCTTATTTTAAATTCTTTGTTATTCAATACACGGGCAGAATTGTAACGATTTTAACAAACATGAAAATAAAAATAATCGTCAACTCTCAATTCGATGTCCGAAAAAATGCCAATGTTTAATCATCGATAACTCACTTGTTTTCAGAGATATTGAAATTCTTAAATAGCTTTGGATCGAATATTTCACGGTGCATCCGGTAGTGTTTTCCGATTTGGAAAATTCTGAAGAAATTCTGAATTACAGAGGGAAATCATAGAGTATATCAAAAAAATTTACTACTTGATTTTGGTACAGTTTCAAAGATGAAAGCTCGTACGATACCTTCTCTGAAAAGTTATCCATGAGGAAATCAAAAATCCAATTTTGGCAAAGTTTAAAAAATTTCATTTTTTTGAATAACTTTTTCGATTTTCCGAATCGAGAATTGACTAGTGCGGGTCCTTAACACGGCAGCCTTCTAGATTTGTTGGTGTTATTAGATTATTATTAGCGTGAATAATGAGTAATTTCCGCAATAAGCTCCATAAACAACACTGAACACCAACAACTAAAAGTTAAGACCTTTCGGACAAACAACAACTAAGTGGTCAGTTAGCCGCATAATACAGGAACGTTCATGTAGCAAGTTTGCTCATTACGAAGGGAAGTCAGGGTTAATTTGAATTTGGTGTGAGATAGTAATGCAAGCAGTAGAATTCAATTAGGCTCCTCATACATAAATCCTACAACTCTCACCTAATCAAATACGACTAAACAACAACATTTTTGTTTTTAATTCCCCATGGAAAACAAAACGAAAATAAATTTAGGAACAACACGAAAAAAACATTGGCAAAGTTTGTATAAATTCGATACCTGTGTATTTCTTTCAACCACCGGTGGCGTTTCCCTTTCTACCCCAGTTTTGTGAACTAGTTTCACATTTCCGGACACTTGTTGCGAAAAATCCCCGTAAATTATATGAAGAACAATAAAATATTTCTAATGTTATCTTGGGTTTCAAAAAAAAAAATTGATCTGCTAATAGGGTATTCATTCCTTAATTGATTGTGATTGATGACTCCAATCAGGCATTACAATAAACGATTCGAATTTCAACAATATTGATGATTTTTCCATTCGATTAGAAGAGAAACAATCAATTATAATCAACGTCAGAACAATTTATTATTGAATTTATTGCAAACAACAAGAATTCCATTACAGAATTTAATTAAAGGTTCAAAATTTAATAAACAGAAAGAAACCCTAATTACCAATAACGATGAAACAATCATAAATTTAATAAATTAATTTATACGAACAATTGACTCGATTTCAAAATCAAGAATGTTACATAAGACAGAACTGAAACTATTTCAGGAAAAATACTGAAATAGAAAAAATCACTTATCCGTTTTATGATAGCGCCTGAAAAACAAGCTACATTATCAAGAAAGTCCAACTAATCATCTAACAGTGAGTAGTTCCGAATTTTTATTTGAAAAAGACGCCTTGAATGTGGCTTGCAAATATTTTATTTCGCAGAAAAAGGGGGTTAC
This sequence comes from Mylabris variabilis, assembly GCA_037464815.1. Lineage (NCBI taxonomy): Eukaryota > Metazoa > Arthropoda > Insecta > Coleoptera > Meloidae > Mylabris > Mylabris variabilis. Next base: position 33,953 of record JAZBGW010000121.1, read on the forward strand.
GATCTATAAAACTTGGTTTATTGGTGAATTATGGGGAATTTATTGAAAAGAAGAAAACACTACAACTTTATTTTAAGCTATCTTATCCAGGGTTTCCTCCACATTAACTTTAATCCTTACGTTAGTGTAGAATCTTTTTAGTAAATAGATTTGTAGAATCCAACATTTTCAAAGGCCTATAAGCGTACATTGGTTTTGAAATAATTTAAATAGGCAACAGAGCAAATAAAGGTTGCATAATTGAACAATGATTAACCTTTACCTAAATTTTCGTACAGAACGAGTTGATTTTAACGTAACAGATAAAAAGTGACTTTTTAGACGTCAGCAAGTTTGTAGATAAGCTTTCGTAAAAAAATATTCAATATAGACTTGTAGTTATTGTGAATCAAACGTATAATTAGTGATTTCTTTATACAGACTGTAATAATTAGGATTTAAAAGAAAAATTGTGCTACATTTAATTTCCATTACAACATAAAATGAGAAATAAAATCATCTTCAAAGTAAGTATAATTTTCATTCTATTTCCATTCTTTTATTTTTGTCTACTTATAGCTTGAAAACCGGTAAGATAACGTATTGCTGCTTACGTGAGTTAAATCTTTGAGAGATGATAATGGAACAAGTTCACTGTTGATAAATGGGTGCACTTCTTTATTAAAAGCGATAAAAAGTAAGTACAATTTACAATTTCTACGGGAAAAGGCAAGATCTTCAAATTTTGGCTTGGCTTACAAAATCAGTCCGAGTTATAAGAAAGATTTGTAATTATGACTAACGACCGATATCAGGTAAAAATATTCGCTTAAATACTTCATATATTACCAGGATTTCAGCATATCAATTATCTTTTTGAAACTCTAGTGATTTACAAGAATGAGAATTATACCGGCTTGGCAATTTGAACGTGAAACATTAAAATATTCGTTTTATTTTCTCATTATTTTTCACATCAATATTGGCCGAATAAAGCAAAAAATATGTCTTGATAAATATTCATCATTATATACCGACCTGTCTTGTTCTAATATTTAAAAAATAATTAAAGGATAGTGGAATTGGTGTAATTTCTCAATGTTAAATTGCCAACCGTGTATATTTTTTGTAAATTAATTAAAAATTCTGAGAAATTATCTCGCTTCTACAAATGATCTTTTAATGAGTTAAAATTCCATTTCTATTGCTAATATCCAAAAATAAAAGATTCTAAATTTCATTTAATCGTGGGGAAACTTGAAAATACGATATTCTTCTATATAACAATTATTATACAACGATAAACAAGCCATTATCAGTGAAGAAAATTACCAAGTTATAAGTTTGTTCAAGTATAAATACGGCAAGTTTTACTCGTATACTATCAATGTAAGACTAGTTGAAAACTAAATTATAGAATTTCCCAGTCTAGATAAACATTATAATTCTATTTAAACAAAAATTTGAAAAGATTATCTGTATTTTTCTTTGTTATAATTCGATATACTTTCCACTCATTATGTGAAGATCTAGATTTTTAATTGCGTTGAAGAAGCGAATGGGGGAATAAAAAGTAAATGTTTGCATCTGTTTTTAGTTGGAAATTAGTCAATGCAATTGTTGAGGGATGTTTTACAAAGTCCTAACTTAAATTGTAATGTACTTATGTAGTTTACAACTGTACAAATAATACTGGCAGCTTTGGGAAACTCTGAAGGCTTAATATTGAAATTGTGTATGAAAAATTTATGCGGTTTATTATAATGACGGAAACTTTACAAATATGAAATTGGTTGAATCTAATTAATTTAAATGCAGCATAAATTTCGTTTCGTACAAAAAGCTCCAAAATAAATAGAGCAATTCGTTTAGAATTTGGACAGGATTTAACAATTGTGGCCGATTTTTGTTCTCATAAATAATTTTAGATACTTACCAGTATGTTGAAGATGACACTAACGAGTGATATTCCGATAATTGACGCCCAATACGGTATTCCGATCACTGTGTTCAAGGCGACACAAGGTGTGAAAACTGTAACACCTTGGTTTAGTAGTTGTCTAACTACATAGGTTCCTGAGGCTAAGCATCTGACTAGACGGGATTTGAATCGAAGATCCAAGTATTGATACACTGAGGTAATACCAAGACTAAAGTATACTGGTACGAAGATAAAACAAACGATTGGATAAGCTAATACCATTCCGTAAAGGGTCTCCCACATTGCGCTGCCACGATAAAACAATTCCGATGGATAACCTGAATAAATACAATAAAAATTCAAGTTAGAAAGATCGAAGATGGAGGAAAAAAATATATCAAAACAAATTTCAACAAGTCTTGAATTAGCAACATCACGTCGTCTACCGTAAATAGATCGTGATGTGTTCATTGAATTCATTTTATTTACTCTTTGAACACAATTTGTCCCGTTCGATTCGTTCCCAATTTTCCTCATTTTTATATTTTCTATTTCTCATCTAGATCTAAAGTTATTTAATTATACGGTAATAAAAACGAATTCCACTAAGACAGCTCTTTTATTGAATTTTTTTCTTTTTAATTTAAAATTGACGAGGTATACAAAAATTGTTTTGTAGCTTTTTGTGGATTCACTTTTCACCATATAGATGCCGAAGTTTTTTTTTTAAATTAATATAAGAAGGATTGGATGAGTAAAATTCGGGATGAACTTAATCGGGAGGCTTGTGCAAATGGAATTTTAAAAAATGGGAAAAGCTGTACGGATATGCATAATGCATGACAGTCCTGATTGTAAGGGCTGTAGCATTTTTCCTCTCCCCTTCATCACCCCGGCCTTCCACATCTAAGATTGCTGATGGTGGTGTAAAACAAAAACGTGTTGTATATACATATATTCTTTTCGATTTCGTTCAGATTTCCGTAATATATCAGATAGAAAATGGATTTCGTTTTATTATAAAGCAACAGTATTGGACTTACCGAGAAATGATCGAACTCCTAATGTACCTCGAGCAATGCTCAACATCATGGCAGCCATTGAAACTTTGCCAGCAGCAAATACATAGTCGGCCTTTGTCTTCTCTTTCGGTCCAAAGAAACGTGAATATACAGCAACAAAGGTGCTTGCTATTACAAAAATCACAAAGACTAAATAGTCCCATATCATACTCTTTGCATCTTTCGACATATTGATAAGTTTTGACTGTGGTAGTCTTGTTGATGATTTATCAAACCAATATCATACAAATTGTGGTAAAGTTGATTTGTACAATCTAGAAAAACATATAGAAAAAAAACCACATTAATGAATTTAATTGGATTTCCTCGATGTTCAACTCTTCACGCATCTTCCGTTCTAATTCACCCCCATTCACAATATTGGTTGAGAAAACTCTAAATGGATAATCGATCTAACAAATGATTAGATTCCTGATAATTTATAACATTGACAGATCAACGTAGTGGTAAAGAATAAGAAGAGCAAGAGGGGGAAAAAATCCAATTATCACCAACAGGAAGCACTTTTAATCTCTAATGAATAACACAACACCAAAATTACAGTTTCTGATCTTTCTGATATGACAGATTTGGGATTAAGGGCGGATTTCATCAAACGTTCAATCTGTGATATAGATTATCGTCATGATAATCATCACCATCATCAAAAGCCTTCCGTTATAAACACACCGCCAGATTTACATATTTATTGTTAAAATTATAATTTGAGTGTATTTTTGATGGAACGCATAAATTAACGACTGCCAAAACAAGAATATTACATTTTTTTTGCCACTACAAATTAAAAATACAATATATATTCTAAAATATTCAAAGATGATGATCGTGACAAATTTGTGGAGAATTTATAAAATCCCAACCTTGATGTTTGTAAATGTTCTCGTTAGATTGTTGCCCTTTTCATTGTTTAAATAAAATTAAGCAAACATCGAATCGATAGTGATGGTTATCACGGAGTAAACTTTAATAGAATGCAATCGAGACCAAATATGGCTCTAAGGTGATTTTAGGATAAATTGAATACATTAAAAATAATGTTTTGGGACAGAAGTGTTCACACAATGCTTGTACGTGTATACATTTCTAACAATCTCTATACAGTTTTCTTTATCTCTCTCTCCTTCTATACACATACTATATGTATATGTCCTCATAGATACCAAATTGCCAACTATCTAAGATAATAGAAGTGAAATTTGCCTTGAAACTACCACTTTTTGATTAAATTAATGTTTAAACGACAACTATTTCCTATACGAGAAACTCGGAGCAATAATCGTAGAAATAGTTCCGATTTCCAGTCAAGGTCTCCGTAATTATAACACATACATACATACAGAGAGATTAACGAGAAATTAAACAAATAATTACACATAATGTTTTTAATATTAAACATGTGATATTGTTAAAGGACAATCGTCAAGAACGCCATGAAAACTTACCAACGGTCAAGGTAGGTGATTACGTTAATTTACCAGTTTTCCCGGAAAAAAATACAAAAACCACAATAACAAAACAATAAAATTGCAGTGATTTGTTTTATTTTGACTATTTGATCATCGCGAATTTTAGATGGTGTGTTTATTTTTCTGTTCCACGAATTTTTTCCCTAATGATCCGTGTTTGTGTGTACTTTGACCAACACTAATTTTGCTTTGATATCATAGGATGTACTAGGAAAAAAAAACAGTTTGCCAAAAATTTCTTACACAATATTCACGTGTTGACGTTTTTTCAAATCAACAGTAGAAAATGGATTTTTCCATCTTGTCAAATTTCACACACAAAGTTGCTTGACGCCAAATGCTAGAATAATTCTTCAAAAGACTGAGCGTCTTCTATAATAAACCATTTAAATGTCCTATCAATTTGACACAATGACACAATTTTTAATTTGTTTATCGATGCAATAATAATAAATATAGAATAATGTAGATAAATCTGGACATGTAGAAATTTCCAAATCTGATAAATATTTGAACAATTTTACGAGACCATATCCTTATTCTTTTTTATGTATATTTTTACGTTCCTATACAGCAATAAAGGCCCTAAAAATTTCATCATATCCAATACTAGTTCACCTGAGTTCTGTTCGAACACACAGGAGTCAATGCTATAAAAAAAAATGATTTGGAAAAACAACCAGCAGAACGAAAAATTATGATCCTCATACATTTATTCATTTATGTATTTATTTTACGAATAAATAAATAATGCGGCATTTTACATAGGTCAAAATAATAGAATTTATATTGTTGTTATAGTTGCCAGACTTGTGATATTCAATAGTAAAAAATTAGCACATTTAATAAAAAATTGCTAAATATAGAAATGATGGGAAAGTATAGACACGTGCTAAAAAAAGCGACAATTTATTGTGGACGAGTTAAGTCAACGATCGTCTTTTAACTTGAACAAAACCGAATATAAAGATGCGTAAATAAAGAAAATTGGCAACATTTAAAGTCAATGTAATTTGCTCTAGATATCAGTGTCGGACTGGCAACCACTTAGCCCACCGGGCAAACTAAATATGTATATTTTGGCCCCACCTATCTAACACAATTACACATTGAAGAGGTTCAGTTCATACGTTCTGTTTCATGATTTCTGTCTTTTCTTGTGTCTTGTGTCTTGATAGCTTATCTAGGGGGAAAATTCGTCAATAAGCTGGAATTTATTTTGAAAAAATCGGACAAATTTCAAGATTTTTCGAGAATTAAAAAAAAAGATCCCATGTATTATCGGATAAATAAAATTCTCTAGAATGAAATTTGGTTGCAAAATAATTACTTTTAATAGGTGAAAATAACACATGAAGTATGTCTTTAAAATTGTAGGTACGAAAAATCTTGGAATGAAATTTTTGACGTTTTTAACAACCCTATTAAAAAATGTCTTGGAGATTCAGAAAACGTTTTCAATTCTTTATCTAATGCCTGACAGTCATTGTCAAACAAATAATATTGCTAAAGTTATGACCAGCTATGGGCGAAACTACCGGATGATTTACCTAAAACGAAAAAATCTTATGGCAACTCCCATTATTTGTCGAACGAATCGCAATATATTTCAAAAATTTATAGAAGGGTTAAAATTAAAAATTAAAAATTCTCAGTCTTTCCCATAAAAATTATATTACAAAAAAAATTATAGAAGCGTCCCTAGAGAACATTTTAGCAAAAAGTTGGT
>JAZBGW010000122.1:6332-33758 GCA_037464815.1 Mylabris variabilis
AAACATTACAATTTGAGCTACAAATATCTGAAAAAAATCGTTATTTTATCGCAAAATTTGAATGATCCATGGTGACAGAATAAATAATTACAACAAAACGATCATGAATATTATTTATTACAACGACAATTTTAATTGAGCACAAATTTTACATTTAATAAAAAAACATGGACAATAAATAATCTAATCGGAATCGTCATCATCAACTACATCTAATGGACGTTCAGTGATCAAGAGACCGTGCTCCCATAGATCTGAAACTAATTGTAATTTCTCAGTTACATCATCGATTGGTAACGATTCAACGTCAATGAAATTTGGAAATTGATTCTGTAGCATTTTAATAACACCAATCATTCTCGGTTCCAATTCCAGCCATTGTTCCTCTTCACCATGGTAGACATTCGAATTTTCTGTATTATAATAAATTTTCGTTGGTGTATCCAATACTAAACGCATACAATGATAGCGTAATAAGCGTATTTTCGTATCTAAACCAATTTCAACACTACAACAATACAAGTTGTAATGAATTTGGGGATAAATTGTGATAATGTGGATATTTACCGATTGACAACTTTACCATTTTCGAGACGATCACCATCGTTTTTACATGTACGTTCAGATTCGTTCCGAGTAACAACCGGCGGCATTGAATCGTACATAAATTTCCTACCCAATTCATCAGCACCAGCATCCACATCAACATAATTAACTAACAATCTCATTAATTTTTTAACATTATTAATGATAGACGATCGTTCCGGTGTTTTCTTATCCACATTGACTGCACCCAAATGTTTCAAATAATTCAACGGTAATCCTTTGCTAAAATTGGATTAAGAATTAAATGAATTTTTCGTTTATATTGCAAGAGAAATACCGGAATTCCACATCATTTTCCGATGCCGCTTTCAAAGCATTCGGTAGAATCTTCTCCAACAGATCAATATAAGCGGTATGCTGATAAACTGATATGGTTATATGTAGTGAATGTGCATCAGAATCTGTATGGCCTTCATGGATGGTACCGCGTGGGAAATATAAAACATCACCAGCTTCTAATGTGAGCTTTTTGAACGGTTCATCGAGCTCGTCTGGTTTGAAATTACCATTCGATTCTCTCGTCAACACATCCGATTTCCTACAAAAATATTTACATGAACGTATAATCCTGTTTTATCTCACTAACTAAAAGATACTTGGGATGGTAGAGTTTCCAGTGTTTTCTGCCTTCTAGCTGTACAACGAAGGCTTCAATATCATCGAAATGCGGTGCAAATCCTTGACTATTCGGCGGTGTTTGATAAACATTTGCACCGACCATTGTACCGAAATATTCTTGTAATGTTGCCAATATAATATGGATTTTATTGCTGTATGTTTGTGGATTTAAAATACGGATACTACAACCGTTTGCATAGAAATCCCATAATGCTGACGGTACAGCACGTCCATCTTGATTGAAACTCTCTTTAACACCATTCTCGTAAGCTACCACATCCACGTTTCTTGTATAATACAATGGATTCTCTCTTAACATACGATCTAAACGTGTTGAATCGAGTATATTCGAATAATATGCAGGTTTATTGCGTTTTATATGCAAGACTTGTTTCTCCCAATAGTTGTTGAAGAACGTTTCTAATTTGATTGGTGATATTAACCATTGGAATAAATGTTGTGATTCTGTCAATGGATCAGTATTATTCAACTCATTATCATTTTGTTGCATATTAATTGGTGGCTCTTCTTCTTTATTGATTGGTACCAACTTTGGTGGCTCTTCCTCTTCTTCTTCTTTATCCTTTTTATTCGTTGTTTTAATCGATGTTTTACTATTGCAAGTTGTCTGTGAAACCGACGGTACAGTTTCAGCAACTTTTGTTTTCTTGGATCGCGGCGATACAACCTCTGGTGATGAATCCGGCTCTTTTCGTTTATTCTTCATTTTATTTCTCGAATGTAATCGCCGATAAACTTCAAACGCTGAAATCAAATTTGATTCTAGTAAATTTTCCATTTTTAAACCGTAAAACTATCACAGCGTGAAATTACCGGCTCGTTTAAAAAAAAAAACAGTTTGGTTATGTTTTACGCCCAAGTCTAGTATTTAGTACACTTGTAACCTTATAACCTAGTAAGCATTAAGCGATCAATATTGCCACATCTTTTACAAAAACACTATAATACAAAATGGAGAATTTCAATCAAGACTAAAAATCTAGCAATAACCACTTTATAATGAATTCTAAAAGACTATAATGAAGGTATATATGATAGGAATCAACAAAAATTCACAAAAAAAGGCGTGTTATTAGTTGTGGCAACAGTGTGGTTACTTTGCACATCAATAAAAATGTGAAAAATTGAGGTTAGAGAACGACAATGGCGCGTTTTTTAAAAATTTTATTTCAAATAATTACGAATAATTCAACTCTTCCAGCAATGACAGGCATTTATTTTTTAAAATTTTCACCGATTCAATGAAGATATCTTGCGGTTTTAGTGCACCAACAGACTCCACAGAAACTAAAATTAAAAAAAATTATTAAACTAGAATATTAAGTTATTTTTTTTCTACAAATGAAATGATCCTGTATTTTCGTCATAATCACAGCATCTTTTAGATCATCGTGCCGGAAAACATTTCTACTACTCGTATCGTAGCGTGCATTCTCTATAACGGCATATTTAACGCCTTTTTCATGTCGAACTGCTACAACACCCGGTGAGAAGCATTTCTGTAAACGTTCAGCTGCTTCACCTTCAACTGAACGTGTTAGTTTTATATCTGGCAGTAGTCGATAGAAAGCGGTTGCTGTAATTTAATTATAATTAAATTATGTTGTTAATTTTTATTAAAAAAATTACCAACTGGTGAGAATTTCGCATGATCTTTTCCAGTACTTTTAACAGCAACTAATTTTAAATCCAATTCATGACCTGGACGCATCTTTGCAATTAGAATATCGTCATGGATTGGACCTACATCGGATTCGTTGAATCTCTCCTTTTGATTGCCGATAGGGCACCATTTTATGTGTTTTGAATATACTACAACGAAATACGATGTAATTAAAATAATTAATGTTTTAAATTAAAATCACCGTTATTATTCTTGTACATATCTTCAACACGCGATGAATCTTTATTGCCGTCCTTATTATAGCTGCATTTAATCTTCAAAGTGAATTCTAAGGAATCTTGTTCGGTATTCTCAGCAGCGGCTACAAAATTTGCATTTTAAAACTACTCATAATCGATTTAATTTATGTTTACCATCAGTTTTATATTCGAATAATCGTGCATCAGCTTTCAACGGTATTAAACCTAATCTATGGGCCAAGACTTCATCCTGTATTATTGTCGTATTGTTCAAAATTTGAACTTTTTCGATGGCCATTGATGGAACATCACTCAACATTAAACGGCGAAATGCATTCGCTAGAAATGGATGAATACCAATCATATCGAATTCCATTTCATTATTCTCCAAACGGATCAATACAACACGGAATCTCTTCCGGAACCGTTCCAAACTCCAATTCTCATCCAAAACAGTCGGTTTCGTTGGAAAATTCTGATCGATAAATCAACAAAATTAATCAGTATTTGATGATTTAAATCGGACTTACATCTGTGATTTTGTATTCGCCTAAAACTACACGGGGCTTTTCGTCATCAGTACTCATTTTTACAAAATTTATCCGGTTGGGATTTAAAAGAAACACATGAGACGCGAAACTACCTAGAAATTCGGCAATTCTTGCAATGTTGCCGCATGTTAACCTCCAAGTTTACACTTGATTAACTAATTAATCCTCAATCTACTCCTTAATTATAGCTCTAAACTCATAAATATTGGATATCATGTATATTTATTTTGATAGTGTAGAGGAAGTTTGTTTAAATTTTGCTAAAATTAATATTTGTAATTTTTAAAGAGTTGATAAAATCAGTAAATTATTCTACGTAATTGTCAAGCTTGGCATTGTTGCACATTACTGTCATTGAAGCAATTTTTAAACAAAGATGGCTTAATATGCAATTTTATTGATAGAGTGAAACAACAATATAGATGACCAACTGTAGCAATAAAAAATCTCTAGAATATTAAGTAAGGTTATGTTGAAGGTTTTGTTATTAAAATAAGTAGAATTTCGAAAATTTGCTCATTAGAATAATTAAAACAGAAATTACAGTTTTTATGAAGGCGACAAAGATGATTGGTAGTTATTATTTCGTTATCGTCGGCCATAAGGATAAGCCGTTATTTGAAATGGAATTCACGAATAGTAAAGAACCAAAGGTATGATTGTACACAAATTTCGATTAAATCTCGGTTTGTAAACGGTGTTAATCATAGAAAGAGGACCATCGACATTTGAATCAATTCATTGCACATTCAGCTCTCGATCTAATCGATGAACACAAATGGAAAACACATAATATGAATTTGAAATCAGTTGATAAGTTCAATCAATGGTTCGTATCGGCGTTTGTTACAGCCAGTCTGATACGTTTCGTAATGGTGCACGATAATCGAAACGATGATGGCATCAAGAATTTCTTCTCAGAGATGTATGAGGCTTATATAAAATTATCAATGAACCCGTTCTACGAGGAGGATACAGCGATCAAATCGCCAGCATTTGAGAAAAAAGCACAATTGTACGGTAAAAAATATCTATCCGTTTGAAATTTTCTTAATATATTAAATCTTTAAATACAAATGTTTATAATTCTCTTCTTGTATATTTCAAACAATCTCTTGTCCTAACAGTGATAATTGTTTCAAAAATTGTTTAGCATTTATCAACGTTGAAGCACCGTAAATGATCCGTTTTGTATTACCGGCTGTTGTTTTCTGTTTAGCATAATCGACAAGATTCTGGTATTCGATGTAATTACCACCGCCAACAATAAAAACGATACAATCCTGGAATGGGGCACGATTTCTCGGTATTTCTGTTACTTTAATCTGTTTCGGATCTAAATAATGATAATCCTCCATCTCTTGGCTGTGTTTAAATTCCATTAAATGATCAACAATTCGTGTTACCGGTAAATTCTAAAATTTAGTTAAATTTCTTCAATGATTTTAATTAAATAATGAATTTACTCACATGCCGTTTGATGACTAAATTCTTAACACCTTCCATTACGAAATTCGAACCGTGTGACATTAATTTTGAGAACATATTAACAGTTTTCGTGCCAGCACCTTCATATTGATTGGGGGCAGATTGGGACATTTTCGTGTAACTCCTAGATTTACAAGATTAAAAATCAAATTTATTTTTAGTGATTTACAATCTTACTTCCACCGTTTTATGTAATAGATTGGTGATAGATCACAACCGGCTTCTGTTAATAGGGTTTCATAACGTTTCAAATCACCATCGGTTATATGTGTTGAACAAATATAAAAAATTATAAATAATCTCATTTTGTCTTCAGGTGTTCCAGTTTCTGGATCTTGAATTATATCCTGAATTGTTTTATCCAACATTTGTGTTTTACTCATAATTTTCTCTTCAAGTTCAAAGAAATTATCCAATTTTCTTGCTTTAATACCGTTTAAAAGTGCTGCAATTTGTTTCAAAAATTTTATAAATCATCAATTATTATTTGTGTTTTTTTTAATACAAACATGTCGCTATCGTTGTATGCATATCGATTAAACGTTTCTTTTCTAATAGTTGTGGCAATGAATTAACAGCCGATGTTATTTTCGCTGTATTATCAGTAACAAACGATAGAGCAATATCATTTTCATCACTATCAATACCCATTGATGTTTTCAATTTCTTTACTTCCTCCTCAGATGATTTATATTGTTCTAATTCTTCTTGGATTGCTTCAGCTACTGTCGGGAATGGGGAACCTTTATGTTGTGACCAGAATTTATCTTTATTGTCCAATTCACAGGTACGATTTTTTGAACGTGCGCCACCATGTATTTTAGTTTCTTCTAATACAATACGATTTAAATTTAAATTTAATAAATCATGCGATAATGCTTGATATGTCCATGTATGATGTAATGGTGTTGCCATATCAATATTACGATCTAATATTATCAATAATGGTCGTTGGAAATTAAAATTACCAGCTTGTGGATCTGAATGTAACAAATTATTTCTAGCATCAGATAAATTTTCACGTAATTTCTTATCTAATTTTTTCGCTACCATCTCAGCTGCATTCCCTTTCGGACTACGTATTATTGGTACATTACCTAATGTTACAAATACTGAAAATAAACAATCAACTATTGTATCCATAATCTCATCCATTTCCGTATCTTTTGTATCAGCCCTATTTATAGCTACAATCATATAATTTAATTTACAATAAAACGAATTAAAATACAATAAAACTACCATAATAAGATAAGGAATCACTATTATGATTTCTTAAGATGAACATATCATCTTCTAATGATACGAAATTAACGTATTGATCGAATACTTTATGAATATTGGCAACACAATTCGCTTGTAACGCTGCCGAAGCTAAATCTTCCAATTTCTGTCGTGAAATGGCCGATATGAAATTCAAATGGTAAATATCATAGAGACCTTTGTGGAAATCCTGCGCTATCCGTCCTAAATTCTCATCAGTTGGTGCACAAAAATAAACAGCTGGTACTTCAGGTATTGGATCACGATCGGAATGTAACTGCCTACAATCAAATTTTTCAAAATTATTTAAATATTTTATACAAATAGATTCGTAAACTAACACAAATAATGTTACGCCTAATTCACGCAAATCCTTCACTGATAACAGCACCGATATAATATCCTGACCGATATTATCATAAATTAGAATCTTCCATTTCGGCTCACTGGCTGTTAGTTTCGTTTGGGGCTGATTCAGGTTCAACATTTGTTTTAAGGCATCTACAAAACAAAAACAAAGTGAGGTTATGTTGAAGTTTGTTTTGATATTTTTATAAGAACTTACTGATTTGCTTTTGGCGTAAAGTACTCATTTTTAACGTAATTTAATGGAATTCTTGAAATAATAGAAGTTTTTATAATTTTTCCTCGGATCAAAACATTAAGCTTACGTGTTGTCTATTTGACAGTTTTGACAATTGGTAATTATGACAACCGTTTGAATGAAAATCCCTAAATTTAAATCAACCAATTTTGTATAGTTTGTAAGTTTTCAAGCGCTAAATTGTTCTTTTTATAGAAAATTCCTAAATTCCGTTGAGATAAATTAAAATTAATTGCTAGAAATTAGTTTTATATTATTCTTATTTTTCTAAATGTTGGCAAGATTGTTGACTAATAACATGATGTGATTACTGTAACCAGTACACACCATAATATGTAGTCAGAGTTGCCAGGTGTATCCAAATAGTTGTGATTAATTTTCCAAAAATAAAACAAAGTTGATGAAATTAAATACAACAAATTTAGATATAACACTACAAGAGAGGCTCACGTTTTTTTTGCGAAATTTAAGAATTTATGCTATTTAAATGTTTGTGATCGATAATGTGGCAACGTTTTTATGTCGAAATTTATTATGTGTATGTACTCTGGTTACGTGCGGGCCAGTTAGTGGACTTGAGCTGTTGAGTGACGTGTTCTGGGGTTAGGTTTCATGTAAAAAAATCTTTGAAACCATCGTTCTTAATTAAATCGAATTAAATAATTGAAATTCCTATTAATTTGCCGTTAGTTAACGTTACGAAATTTGTATTAATTTCGTATTTGTATTAATCGACTGTTAATCGTTAAACATATGTGTGAGTAGCTTTCTCAATTTCTCCCGTTGATGATTGCTTCAAGTATGCAATGCTACCCAGAAGACGTCGTGCTGGCTCCGATAGTGAGCCATTTATTGTGTTAAGTGGTGAAACAGTTTGGTCTCAACAACAATCTAATTACAATACAAGCAATAATGCGTCCTATCAGAGTCATATAAACGAAATCGAAGAACAGGACGATTACAATTTAATTGAAGATTGTATTGAAACGGAACCAGTGATGGCTGCACGGGACAGGACTAAGGAATTTGTTAATACGATACAAACTTTACAAGGACCTAGTATAGCAAGAGCTGTGGCTGCACGTAATCCGAAACAATCCAAAGCTATACAGAGCCATTCCGAATTTATGTTGATTGCGAAGAATATTGGACGTAACATTGCTAGCACCTATGCTAAATTGGAAAAACTCACATTACGTAATAACAATAATAATATTGACGAATGCTTTATTAGTTTTTTTTTGTTTTCTCTTGTATAGTGGCGAAGAGGAAATCGTTATTCGATGATCGTTCAGCCGAAATCCAAGAACTCACCTATATCATTAAAGGCGATTTGAGTAGTTTAAATCAACAAATTGCTCAATTACAAGAAGTATCAAAGAGACAACGCCACAATTCTAGTGGGAAACATCTACAATCACACTCTAGTAATGTTGTATTAGCTTTACAATCAAAATTAGCAACAATGTCAACCGATTTCAAACAAATTTTGGAAGTACGTACCGAGAATTTAAAACACCAGAAATCACGTCGAGATCAATTCTCACACGGTGGATTACCGCCACCACCACCACCAGTTGCACCAACTCAAGGTACCAATCAATTCTAATCTGGTATTTTTTGATTAATTCGTTCAATTATAGGTAGTTTATTATTACAAGAACAAGACCAAGTTAGTATCAATTTAGAGAGTTCAGCTTTACTTCCATCTCGACAACAACAGCAACAATTAATTTACGATGAAACCGATAATTATCTACAAAGTCGTGCTGAGACAATGCAAAATATTGAATCGACAATTGTTGAATTAGGTGGTATATTCCAACAATTAGCCCATATGGTGAAAGAACAAGAGGAAATGGTAGAACGTATCGATACAAATGTACAAGATGCTGAATTGAATATTGAAGCGGCACATGCACAAATCTTGAAATATTTCCAATCGGTAACATCGAATCGATGGTTGATGATTAAAATTTTTGCCGTATTGATATTCTTCTTTATATTCTTTGTGGTGTTTGTTGCTTGAAACGGTTTGTATTTGAAAATTTTATATTTATTTGTACAAGTGATATATTGTTAAATATTAATCGTAATAATCTAGATAGGGAAATTGTTGAAGAGTAATATGCAATCGATGAATAAAACTATTTTTATTCTACATACAATTTTATACAAAAAAAAGTATAAATTAACAAAACTTCTATTCTAATTTACGATCGTTTAACATCTTCCTCACTGGTTGAACTTGTATGTACTCGATTTTTTATATTCTTTGGTGGAACTGTAAAATCAAATGATTTACCCAATTTCGCATAGATTTCTTTAACACGTAATATAGCTGTACGATTCAAATAACCCAATCCAACTTCTTTAACGGCCGTTTCAAATGTTTTAATAATTTCATCTTGATTATCCTTTACTACTAATACATCTAACAAACAACTATAAGCATTACCAATTGCACCTTCTGTAACATTACTAATTTTCAAATGATTGATTAATTTCTTAATTAATTGTTCATCTTTATTATCTCTAGCTGTATGAACTATCCTTTGGAACATGATTCTTGGTGAATCTTTTAAATATTTCTCCCATATTTCTTCAGCTTTCTTATCGTTGTTTGTTATGAAATAATTCGTCCATAATACATTCAATGGTGCCACAATACCTTTTTCGCCATATTTAATTGCAAGATTCTCATCTGAAAAATAAATGATTTGAAATGCACAAATTTAATATCGGGTATACTGTTCGCAATTGGCTGCACCTTTGGTAAGATGGTATCGTAACTTGGTTCACAATTGGTAATGTATTTTATTTTACGACAGTGCGGGATGTCTCTCTTTTCGATTGTCTATACTGCAAGCAACCTTTTACTTTTCCGCACTCACAGTTTAACCATCTACAGTAGAGGCGGCAGAAATAGAAACATAGGAAAAACATTGGTTCTGTCCACCTATACTACTTACATATTAGTTAGAAAGAGAGAGGTCTAAAAATTGGAAACGGTGGCGGCTATTACCACCCAGCCTTAGTCCTATGACCAAACCAAGCCATTTATTTTGTACGAAAGAATATGCCTACATCGACCTTTAAATTTTCTTGTTTAAAAGACATATTGATTTAATTTTAAAAAAATGTTAGATCTGTTTTGCAAGAAAAAAGGTAGTAAAAACTTGTTCAAATTAGTTTTATAACTACAAATTAATCGAACAAAGATTGTTGTGTAAAAGAATAATGTAATAAAACTAAATATCTTGAGGATAATTCCTTCTTTGTCTATTGCATTTTTAGGGGGATGTTTAATGAAATAAAGGGGATACCGTACGACAAAGATAGCAAATCCTCAACATCTGGTTATTGTTGTCTTTTAAACTAGAAACTTGGAAGATCGATGCAGGCAGATTCTTTCGTACAAAAGAAATTGTGTTGTTTGGTCGTAGGACTAAGCGTGAGTGGTAATAGCCACCATCGTTTCCGATCTTCAGACCTTTATTTCTTTCTAACTAATATGTAAATAGTATAGATGGGCGAAAACGATGTTTTTCCTATGTCTCTATTACCGCCGCCTCTACTGTATAATGTTTACATGTATAACTTTGAAAAAATCCGAAGTTGCACTAACCGTTAAATTATATAACGTATTTTTTAAGTGCTAAAATATTTTGACGTTCATACACTGTTATTGATTTTTAAAATTTCTCAATTTAGAGATTCTTAATTACAAAATTAATAACACAATGAAAGCTCACAATTCACGAAAGCTAATTTCAGTAGATCTAGTGAGGTCGTACTACGTATATTTTTATTTTTGAAATTGATAAATTCAGAATACCTGACTATGTTGCATGTTTTTAAATTCTGCTACCGCAAGATTTCACTTTTTTTAATTAAGGCTAGCCCCACAATCTAAATTATTTTTAAATTGAAACAAAGAGAGGAAATTTAAAGAGATTTTCTATTTTTCAACTACCTTCAAAATAGAATAATTGATATAAAATATAGCTCAATATTTTTTTATAATTTTGAAGATATAGAAGACAATTAAAAAATTGAGTAATCGTATGACATTTGAAGAGTACTCGAGAATTTTTCGAAGGAAGCGTTGCATCGAGAATTCAAACTATAGTCATTGCCAAATAACTTTGATCTCTAAAGACTAACGAGTGAACTAATAATTGTCATTTAAAAAAATCTCACATTATAAATTTAATCAGTTAGACAAAGATGCCAAAAAAACACTACTGGCTCCTTAGGGTGCAAATATATTGGACCTGTGATAAACGATTAGAGCAGCGATGCGACCAAAGCCAAAAAAAACAATACACTATTTTAAATGCTCTACTCGACGCTCCATTTAAAATAATGTATTGGTTTCCTCCGCTTTCGTCGCATCGCTGCTCTTATCGTTTATCACAGCTCCAACATATTTGCATCCTTACACGTTAAGCGGTTATCCTTTTTTAATACGTTGCACAGGACAAAGATAGGTAAACATTCTCTTGTCGATTTCTCTGTAGGAAGTAGATTTGACCTATATTTGTCAAAGTATGGAAGTTTTTGAAATTTTTACTTGATTTTGAGCTACGGTTTTTTACTATTAACTGATAAATACCTGGAAAACAATTTGTAATTGATTTGTTAAATATTTTGAGCGCGTAAAACAAAGTAGAACAATACTACATTAGTCAAATGCATGCTTATAATTTTTCGTTTTAGGCCGCGTTTATGTTGGAGCTGTGATAAACGATAAGAGCAGCGTTGCCTATCAAAGCGAAAAAAACCAACACATTATTTTAAATGAAAATGTTTATATTGGAGCGTCGAGTAGAGCAGCGACACTTCCATTTAAAATAGTGTATTGTTTTTTTTTAGCTTTGGTCGCATCGCTGCTCTTATCGTTTATCACAGCCCCAACATAAACGCGGCCTTAGTTCATACGTTTCTTAAGGCGACCGGAGATCAAAGTTATTTGGCGACGACTATAATAATAGCGTAGTGTTTTTTCAAACAATGTTTACTGTTGTTATAGCAACTCGATCTTCACAATTTAAATCAGTGGTAAGCTGATAATTATAAAGAAATTATTAATTCGTTTTTAATCAATTTTTTCAGTTATTTATGTCTATTTTGTATGTACAGTCGTAGAAAAAATAGTATATTACAACAGAAATACAGAAAGTTAGTCGTGTCGCAACGTTCATTCGAGTTCTACAACAACTAACTTTCTGCACTTGCGTTGTAATATGCTATTTCAAGTGGCCGAACCAAGCTACGATACTACGTAACCAAAATACACCATCTACTTACATTTTTCGATCAATTCCGGGTGACGTTCGAGTATACCGTAAGCACCACCTCTTGGAAATTTCTCAGCAATCAATTGTAAATCCTCATCCTTAGCATTTAAAAGTTCTTGTTCTAATTGATTTAAATAATCTTCAGCTTTACCAGCAATTAAATTCGCATGACATAAACGATTATCAAACGATACTATTTTCTTTATATCTTGATTGATTTTCGTACCGATTATTGTTAATGTTTCAACATCACCATTTGATGCTAGTTTATTTAAAAAGAATTTAAAAACACGACTAATTGGTGTCAATTTACGATCTAATAATTGTTGAGCAATTCGTGTAGCTTCACCTAAACGTTCTGATTGTACTAAACGTTCGATAAGTAATGAAATATCAGTTACTGTAAGATTATTCGTGTATGTTTCATACAGTTTGATGGCACTGTCGATTTCGTTATTTTTTAATTTTTGTCGAAATTGTTGTGTTGGTGTCTTTATAGTTTCATTCACTGTACTAGTTGTTGTTGTGGGTATTGCAGGACTTGTTTGGGGTATATTAAACGGTACATTAATGCCACGATCTTCAAGATAATTGCCCAAAGTTTGCAAAAATTCATCAGTCGGTGCTAGATCCTCTTCCTGCATCTGTGTCCACAATCCCAAAGCCTTATCAACATCATCTTGTTTAATATAACTCAACAATAATTGATAATAGATATCGGTGCGATCGATGTGATTTAAATCTTTTGTTGCATCCTTTAAACCTTCCAATGGTTTAATTAAACCCTCCTGTTGATAACGTTCACAAACTGAATTGATACGTTGCGGACGATTTTGGAGACCTGGTGTTTCTAGAATTTTTCTCGCTTGTCGTATACGACCACATTCAACAAATGCAAATACTAAATCATATAAACTATTAATTTCACCATGTACAGATGTTGAAAGATCGGTTAATTTTTGTAATTTATCCGCATCTTCTAATTGAATTAATTTACAAGCTAATTCATTCTTCCATGGTGTTGCTTTGAATTGATTTACACACCATTCGAATTTCTCTAATGCCTTATCGATATCATTACGTACTATATGGACTTTAATCAATGGTCCTAATAGAATATTATTGACTTCGATAAAGTCTTTCTTGACTAACGTATCGAAAAGTTTGTCTAAATCATCAACACGCCCCTCTTCGGCTAGTGAATTCAAGAATCGCCATACTATAGCTGAATAATTGAAATTTCGTTCTTCGACTCGTGTATCGCGCGGTGTATTCTCTAATAATTTTATAGCATCATCGAAACGATTATTTTTTACCAACAACTGTGCAATCAATATCGTCTTTGATTCATCCAATGTAAATTCATCTTTTTGTGATTCTTTTAATTTCTCATAATAATACAATGATTTCTCCAAATTCTCATGGTATGCATACAAATCGGCTAATTGTGCATAAATACCTGGAGTATACGTAAAATTACTCGTTTCTAAATCTTTCAATAAAGCTTCCATTTTCTCTAAATCTTTAGCACGATAATATAACGTTAATAATTGCCGTTTTAATCCATTAACATCTTGTTTTTTCGCTTCTAAATTCTCGATTAAACGTTCCAATTGCGGTATGTTCATTTGATGTGATGGTGTATACATTGGTGGTTTTTTTATTAATGGTACTGGTGTTAATTCACCGGATGTTAAACGTCCTAATAAACTTGAAATTTGTTCGGTCATCTTCTCACCGAATTTCTCTTGTAAACGTTCAGCCGATTTTGTTGATATACTCAAACCTTGATTGATTAATTCATTTAAAACATTCTCCATATGTACTGGAAACTCGCGATTATGTGTTAATTCATACAAAATATTACCAATAACATCGGCTTTATCTAGTCTCTCTTGTGATTGTTGTTCATCACGTAATACTGATAGCCTATCTAAATTCTCATAAATATTCCTAATTATAGTGATATAAGAATTTAAATCATTCGTTTTATAGAAAGCACTAGTTAATGGACGTTTTAGCGTATCTGGATTATAATAGGCATTGACACGACTCGATATAATTGCCGCCTCTTCTAAATCATTCTTTTGTAATAATGCGTATACAATACATGAAGCTGCTACACCAACCGATATATTAGCATCACGTAATTGTGCTAAAATTTGGCTACTACTGCCTTTCAAATTCGGTATTACATATTCACGTAAAGTTTCAATACTTGGTAAAATACCAAAAGTTTGCATTTGCTGTAATACTTCAATAATACCACCATCAGTATTTGCTTTCGATACAATTATCGGCCAAAAGAAGTGTTGTCGTATCTCAATATTACGTTTTTGTAATTCTTCTAATAACCGATAAGCTAATTTATCATTACCCAATTGTAAACTAGTTTCAGTTGCTAACAACAATGCTCTATCGTACATATTATTCGTTTCTAATTTATCACAAATTTCGATAATCTTATCAGCCGGTCGGTTGGCTTTAACTAAATGTTTTACAAAGAAATTACCGGTTGGTACAGGTGTACCATCAGTTTTAGTCGGTCGTACCATTGATTGTAATACTAGAAATGCTGAATCTTCTTCACCTTTATTGATAAGACGTAGAATTAAATTGATTGCCTCCTGATTATAACCGACAGCTTTCCGGACTTTATTCAAAACAATCGGTATGTGTTGTTGATGATTATTTGTTGCTAATGCATAAACAACATCTAAATAATCTTTATCTAATAGATAGATGTCTTTTGTTTCACATTCATCAAATAGACGATTAATTGCATCAATATCACCACCATTTTTAGCATAACCACACAATAAAGTCGTATAAGTATCAGCACTTGGTTCTAAGCCGGCTTGTGTCATTACATTTAAGATACCCTGAGCCGAATCCATATCGCCGGCTTGTGAATGTCCAACAATAAGAGCATTGAATACATTCTCGTTGACTGGTAGTTGTTTTTCACGCATAAACTCCAAAATTTTTGTGGCACCTTCAATATCACCGACTTGACAATATCGGGCGATTAATCGCTGATATGTAACACGATTCGGTTCGATACCTTTCGCTTCTAAATCAGCCAAGAATTCTGTCGGTGAGAATGGATGTTCATTTTCTAAATAAACACGTAATAATGCATTATAATGCGATATATCCATTGGTATATTCAATTTGTTTAAAGTACTCCATATCTCTTGTACTAATTTCGTACGTGTCTCTGGTAATTCTTCCGGTACTAAATTACCACAACAACGTATCACTAATAGTGATTGTGAACTAGTTGCTGATTTTGTACTACGAATCTCGTCCAAAACATCTTCGATATCACGTCGTGATATTCGGCCTGATTTACGTACATCTTGATCTATACGTCTTAAACTGTATTCTAAGCCTTGATCGTGTTGTGTTGCCGATATTTGTGATGTTAAAGATCTGAAATGTTTTAAAAAGATTGCGTAATATCGACCGGTATTAGTTTATTGGTTAGAATTACCTTGAAACAGCCCCACAAAGACATTGTGTTGTATTAACAAAACTACCATCGAATTCTCTTGGTGGATTTACGACGATATTACGTGCAAATCCGGCGATATATCGTACGAATTTCGATGAACGCAAAATTGAAGCCATGCTTCTCGTGTCGGGTTTTTTTCTTAACAAACCCTGGATTCTTTCGATTTACCACCAAATATTAGCACACCTGTCGCCAATAACAACGACTTCACTACCGATAATCTAGTGGAATTACAATTTTCACCCAGAAATTGGTATGAATGCCGATATAAATCGACGAATTCCAGATAATTGAGGTTAGATTCGTGGAATTTTCAAAATTGATTCTACTTTGAAAATTGTAATAAGTAATAAATTTGAATTTGGTCAAATTTGCAATTTTTGCTTTTTCTTAAAAAATTCTAGAGGCTTTAAATTTGAAACTAAATATTGCTACACCTGCTGTTACAACTACAACTTCACCACTACAAATCTAGTGATTTATTTGGTGTAATTACAATAAATCACCAAAAATTGGTATTCTTGTAATGTAAATGAGCTAATTTCAGTGTGATTGAAAGAAATGTCGAATTGTGGAGGTTAGATCGGAGGTACAAGTTTTAAATTGAGTTTCTCTCAATAACACCAATTATTCGAATAAATTCGACTTAAATTTACCAATGTTAGTTGAGAGAGATATCGTTTAATAATTATTAATAAATCATTCGATTCAACAATGACAACGTCCAGTGAGGATGTTTTGTTGCAAGTACCGCAAGTGCGTTTCAAAAAAGGCGATGGTACACTGTTTTTAATGGATCAACGTTTAATTTGGATGGTAGAGAATCGTGATACAGTCGCTGTTTCACATTCATATGCCGATATTAAATGTAAACCATCATTTTAAACAAGCGTTATTTTTATGTTTTATTAATCTGATTGTAGCTCAGAAAATTTCACCGGAAGGTAAAGCTAAAGTACAATTACAAGTTGTTTTACATAATGGTGTATCATCAACGTTTCATTTTACAAATAGAAATGGTATGCAAGCACAATTAGCCGATCGTGATAAAGTTAAAGAAATGTTACAAACACTATTACCGAAATTTAAACGAAAAGTATTTGTTTTAATTGTCGTATTGTAAGATTTATTAATTATCGTATATTGTAGGTTGATCGAGAATTAGAAGAGAAAAACAAGTTATTATCATCAAATCCGGCACTTTTACAATTATATAAAGATTTAGTAATGACAGAAATTGTAACATCAGAAGAATTTTGGGCACAACATGCTGCCCAATATACACAAAAACAGAAACAACAACCCCAAGAAATTGGTGTTTCTGGTGCATTTTTAGCTGATATTAAACCACAAACTGATGGTTGTAATGGTTTAAAATATAATATAACACCGGATATAATCGAATGTATATTTAAAACATATCCAGCTGTTAAGAAAAAATATACAGAAAATGTACCGTCAAAATTGTCTGAATCACAATTCTGGACGAAATTCTTTCAATCACATTATTTCCATCGTGATCGTAAATATATGGAGAGTAAAGATTTATTTACAGAATGTGGTAAAATTGATGATCAAGAAATGAAGAAAGATATACAAACTGGTGTTCAAGATCCATTAGTTAATATAACTGAATTTGAAGATAAGACTTTAGATGATGGTTATGGTACAGCAACAGAAAAGAATCATATCAATACCGGTACGGTTAGTCAAGCGATGATAAAACGTTTCAATCAACATTCTATAATGGTGTTGAAAACAACAAAGAAAGAACAAAATGTACAACAAAATGGAAATGAAGCACAGAAAACAACAACAACACCAAAACAAAACGGTACAGTTAAAGAAGATGAAAAAATCGAGAATAATCGAAAGGATATCGATGATAATGGTCATATAGCGAAGAAACAACGAATTTTAAGCAAAATCACCTATGAAGATCTCGATGATATTGAGGAGAATAATAAGAAACCCGGACCAAC
This sequence comes from Mylabris variabilis, assembly GCA_037464815.1. NCBI lineage: Eukaryota > Metazoa > Arthropoda > Insecta > Coleoptera > Meloidae > Mylabris > Mylabris variabilis. The sequence goes on from JAZBGW010000122.1 coordinate 24,149, forward strand.
GTTGAATCTATCCAAAGTCTCCTTGATTATACCCCCAATTTTCTCGATTATTGTTTTATTTTTAATATTTTTAGGTTGAGAGGTATTTGCACGGTCCAATGCCGGATGCGACAATCGAACAATTGAATCCAAACGAAGCAACAACGGTGATTCGTGGTGTATTACAGGAAACTAAATTGTGGCAAAATCGCCATCCGTCTAGTGCTCTTGTAACACCAGCTGCAGCAGTTGGTGCTCTAGGTGAATTATCACCAGGTGGTGCTCTAATGCGTGGCTTTCAAGAACAATCATTAGCTCGTATGTTTTATTTTTATTCTGATCTTATTTAATATAATTTTGATTATTTTTTCTAGAATTAGTACCCAGTGATATAGAGAATGAAGTTAGAAATTTATATTTAGCTTTATGTGAATTATTGAGTCATTTTTGGCGTTGTTTTCCACCGAATACACCGCAATTAGAAGCGAAAGCCATTAAAATGCATGAAGCATTAAACCGATATCATACAGCAAAATTGAAACCGTTTGAAGATAAATTAATTAGAGAATTATCACCGTTATCGCATCATTTAACAAAACATTTGAATCAATTATTGAATGCTGCTTATCAAAAATTTAGTAATTGGCAAAAGATTAAGAATCGGTAGTATATAATTTTGTATAGTATTGTCAGTATTACTGCATAAAACTCAAGGAATTTGTTGGCTGGAATATACAGGGTGTATCCTAGAGATGGGCTATTAAAAGTATAATAAATTCTAATTAATGAATGTTTCTGACATTTGGCATGTAGCCATTTCGACGAATGAACTACCTTTGGAAAATATTTCCATTGTTCTAGCAACCCTTGTTATATGGGGTAGTGCAACCTACTCTATTATTTTAAGTGGAATTGTATATTTTGTATTGCATTTTTATATTCTTTGATAAAATCAAAGGGGACTTTGATAATACGATCTAAGGTCTAACGTTTAAAATTTTCAGATATTTAAAAAAATCGTATTTTTCAAACTATTACTGCTAAACTGTTGATATTTGGAATGCAAATAGCATAGGCAATATCGTTTTTAGTAAAGCTCGTAGCGGTTAATTATCTTTCAGGGTTTGGCTGAAATAAATTTTCCTTTCAGACAATTTTCAGACCATAATTTCTTGCTTACTTTAAATGGAATACTACAGGATGTCGTGTAAGTCGCGCATTTCCTCTTAAGAGGCAGATAGAGGATGAAATTCTAAGACGAAAAGTCCTATATCATTTTGTTATTTGGCGCACAGGTAATTAGTAATTCATTAAATTAAGTAGCCAATCAGATTCTCTCTTAGTTTGAGCGGTTGTCGCGCCAGCCTGCTAATTGATTGGCTTCCCATGTCCCACTGTCAAGCTCTTGATTGGCTATTTGATTTAATTAATAACTAATTACCTGTGCGTTAAATAACAACATGATATAAAACTTTTCGTCTTATTGTTAGAATTTCATCCCCTATCTGCCATTTTAGAGAAATGCGCGACTTACGGGACAGCCTGTATATTTTTCATTATATGGTTGGACAGAGAAAAAAAGTCTCCATCATAGTGTGTTAACACTCCCTATACCTGTCTTTGATAATTTATCAATTATTTAAAATATTCAATTTCGTCCAATCTGCTTTGAAAGATAATGTTATACGTCTAGTCGCCTATGTTAAACTAATTCAACTATAATGAAATGCATAGAAGGCTTAGCAAAATGACAAAATACATATCACAAATGTCGTCAATATTGAATATTTTACATGTTTTTTTTACAAATTAAGAAAATGATACATACACAAAAAGCAAATGCAATAAGTACTGATTTAATTAATTATCAATTTCTTCCATTTTCATTATTGACGTAATCTATAATTAATTAATTAAATTATCGTCACGTTAATTGTGACAATTGAACTGAAAGTTGTTTATCTAAGCCTTCTTTTCTTTCAGGGAAAAAAGTTAGATCAAATTGAAAATTTTGAATAACTGAAAAATGATCAAAGATAGGTATAGGGTGTGCTAATACAGTTCAATGCAGAATCTTTTTCTCTATCTAATCGTATAAAAAAAAATATGGTGTTGTATTTAAAATAAGCAAGATACTGTACTTTGAAAAATTGCTTGAAAAAAATAGTTATTCCATATAAACGCTGAAAGGTAATTCAATACTGTAAGCTTTGATGGAAAGTACATTGCTTGCGCTATTAGAACTCCGAATTTTAACCTTTCAATTCCTATAGTTTCTATATTATGAATTTTTTAATCAAACATTGCAAAATCTAAAAATTCGCCTAAAGTTCAGATATCTGAAAAACTTTTAGCGTTAGACCATAAGTTGTAATATCAAAAAATTTTAAAATGCAATAAAAAATATACCATTACGTCTAAAATGAGAGAGTAGGGTGCATATAAGGGGGGTTGTTAGATCAAAGGTACTTTAGACGACAAAATGCTTATACCGGGTGAGTCACCTAAAATGAAGAGTTCCTATGGCAACTCCGATTATTTGGCGAGCGATTCGAAAAATAATTCAAGGATTTGTAGAGAGGTACCTGGAGATCATTTTAGCAGAATTAGAACCTAGTAGCTCATTTGGAAGTTGGTCATAAACGCTCCTTTTGAACAAGGCTGCTATTTTCAAAAACGAGCTAAGGCCGTAAAACGACTAGGAATGACTCGCAGACCCTCCAAAAAAAATGTGAACTATTCCCATTTGTTCTAGAATAAAATGGAGAAAAATGAAAAAAAAATAATGTTAGGAGGATCCTCGAGACATTCTAAGTCGTTCTGCGTTTTTTAGTTTGTTTTTGAAAATCGCAACATCGTCAGAAACGAGCGTTTTTCGACCAACTTACAAATGAACTACGAAGTTCTAATTTTGCTAATATGTTCTCTAGGGACACTCTTATACCATAGTTACTTTTCGTTTTAGGTGACTCACCCGGTATACCAAATTTCAGAAACATTCATCAATTAGAATTTTTTACACTTTCAATATCCCATCTCTAATACACACCCTGTAGAAAATATGATAATTGAGAATTATAGAGAAAAGGTCTATTGGCAATAATGTAAGAAAAAGACAATTTTTCCGCCGTGTCCTAATTTATATTGTTAATAGTGTCGATCTAACAATCTTATTGTTATTTAAAATAAAAAAACTACGCTACGACAATTATTTTTATTTAGAAATTTCAATAAATATTTGAATAAATACATGTATTACCGATGGATTTTCAATAATAGTAATCATCATAGGGTGGCCGTCGTACGTCCAATTGTACGTAATCGTTATCGTATCGCGGATATCTTTCATAGCCGACATATCGTGGATCTTCATAAACTGTTATCGGTTTCCTTGGTCGATAATAGTATGGATCCTCGTAATCGTACGCTTCATAATAATGGGGCCGTCTTATATATTTCTCTTGTTGGTATCGATCATTCTCACCATATTGATTCACATTATTCCATCTACCGGCATTCTGATGATCATCATAATAATTCTTTGCATTGTAATCACGACGATTACCTAAATCTTTACGATAACTTCCTGCTTTATCATAATAACCATTCTTGGCTTGATCTTGTAAATAATGTTGATTATTGTAATCTTGACCGCGTCGATTCTCCTGTGCACTATCACCATAACTATTCTTTCGATTTGTTTGAACCAATTCACCACCCTCATCATTGGCATCATCATAATAACTGGAATTACTTTCGCTCTCGTCTTTATGGTAACTTTTCGTATAGCCGGATTTATGATGGCCTTTCCTATGCGATCCCTTTTTATCATAATTGGAGAAATCATTGCCGTTCTGTTGTTGGTATTTACCACCGGCGAAATTTTGTTCGTTGGTGTGCACATTCTTCCGGCTATCCTCCTGGCCGTATTTACCGGAATCGGCGGCTTTAACGTACCCATTCTCGTTGTTTAGATTGAAACCGGCCTCGCCCTCGAAATTCGCGATGCCTTTAATGCTGGCCGTGTCGTAGACATTGGTGTCCTGTTTCTGGCTGTGGTCTTTATTTAAACCGGCACGTATCACAATTGGATCCGCGTTGGTTGATGATAATATTAAAACGATTAAAGTGATGAGAGTTTTAAGCATTTTTAAACAGGACACTCACTAGTTGAGACTAAAACTAAAAATGACAAAGTTTCTTTGGTGTTTTGTAGTTTTTATACTGCACTTAATTTAATGACCTTCTATGTTCTTGTTGTTGGTTTTTTCTTGAAATGCTCTAATCCTGTGTTGAGGGGAATTTCATGGTTTGATGAGGAGATGAAGTTGGGTTTTCGTTGAAATTTCAATAGAATGGCGCAAAAAAGGTCGTTTTTTCCCCAGTATTGTTTATCTTCATCAACACGATCAAGAAATTATAAAAATTCATTGGGGCGTTAAATTAAATTTCTACATAGCAATATTGGAGTAATTGAAAAACAAATTTTATCTGTACATCTATTACTGTAAAATATTTTTATAAATTCTACAAAGCAAAAGGATCACAAGAAAGAATTTATATGAAATTGAAACATATTGAAATGTTGACCGGCGAGCATCTTTCAATGCAATATAAGATCTGGATGTCCAGCTCTCTACCGGCTCGTTGCTTAGTGACAAAATTCCAAATTTAATAAAAATCTAAGCTAAATCCTTTGTCCAATTTGTTAGGACATAGACAGACAGACAGGTAGATAACAAATGGATATTTTATCAAATTCAATAACATACGAATAAAATATTCAAGTGGAGATCCGTCGTACAAATTCTCTGAGACAGATTCTTCAGAAGGTCGCACTGATTCATTTACATTGAACCAAACAATCGGTAAAAAATTACACTTCCTGTTGTTATTTTTATATTCGTGTTAATTGTGTGTGATTTAACGAAATTTCTCAGTAGTTTGTTGGCATTTCCTTTGCAATATTGTCGTGTCGAGATGTCTCATTGCTGAATCGGACACAATATCGACACATCCTCTATAAACATACGAATTTTTCAAGTAAACGAACCATGAATATCGCCAATGATTGGTGGCATCGTAACAGAATACGTGCCATGTAAATCAAACGAATTCACTCGTTCTGTGTTGTATTTTATTTTCACAGTATACAGTGTGTAATCAGAATTCTTCAAAACACGTGTAGAGGCTGAAAAATTGAAACGATTTTTATCAGGGCTTTGAACCGTTATTTTTTGTTTTGTTTCGGTTTTCGTTACGGTTCAATTAAAAGAAAAATGTATATTTTATATAACAAGAGACTAAAGTGCCGTATTTCGTCCATCGAGGACAATAAAGCGAAAGAAAGCACTTTAGTCCAGAGTTATATAATATTTTTTGCAATTTTGGAAATATTTGGGAATGAAATTGAAAATTCTTGAAACTGACAAGAACCTCCATTAAGTATTTGTCGTTTCTATATTCTCGAAAAATCACCATATTTACTGCATCAATAATATCTACAGGGTGTTTTTTTTTTAAATGTGGTCAATTCTTATGAAACTCCCATAAGTTGGCGAGCAATTTGAAAAATATTTCACAAATTTTTAAGGTAGTTCTTGGGGAATATTTTAGTAAAATTAGAACTTTGTAGCTCATTTGGAAGTACGTCAAAACTCACTCGTTTCTGATGATGTCGCGATTTTCAGAAAGTAATTAAACACATAAGATGACTAAAAATGACTCGAGGATGCTCCTAGCATTGATTCTTTTCGTTTTTTCTACTTTGTCCTGGAATAAGTGGAAATGTTTCTCATTTTTTCTAGAATGCAATGCAGAAAAACGAAAAAATCAATGCTGGGAGGGTGTTTGAGCCATTCTTAATCGTTTTAGGTGTTTAGCTCATCTTTGAAAATGAAGACATTGTTCAAAATGAGCTTTCTTTGGCAAACTTCCAAATGAGCTACGGGTTTATAATTGTGCTAAAATGATATCCTGGGACCCCCTAAAAATCGTTAAAATATTTTTCCAATCGCCCTTTAACTAGTAGGAATTTTACAAGAATTGACCACCTTTAAAAAACAGCCCTTATGGTAAAATGATCAGGGTTTCGAACCGTTATTTGTTTCGTTCCTCCAAAAATAATGATTTTTTTTTTCGTTTTTCGGTTCAGTTCTAAATGCTTAATTTTCAAATTTTCAAATTTTAACAGAAGAATTTTCATGGTGATATGTTTTACCATAGGGTATAAAATCGAAATAAAACCACAACAAAAATGGCTTTTAATCATCTGTAACTTTAACCCCCAACAAGGGATGCAAATGTGGTTCACAACTTGGTAACCCCAGCGAATCTGTATTGATTAGTTTTTAAACCACTAAAAAATATTGACCCTTTACAGAAAAAAAAGATTTTGCAAGGATAACTTTAACCCTCAATATCTCCCTGAAACTGAGTATAGGCACAAAGGACACAATACACATCCCTTAGAGTACCTAAATACCAAAAAAATATGAGCTTTAACCCTGGTTGGTTAAAGTGCCCTGAGTGTCTAGGGAGGAAAAGAGGTGATAAAAAGAAAAAAAATGAGAAAAAGATTTAAGTTGTATGCTTGAACCGAAAAAAAACCGGTGTTTTCTTTTGGGTTCAGCTTCGGATTTCATTCTGGCCAAAATTTAGGGTTTCTTCGGTTTTCGGTTCAGTTCCAGTTCGAAGCCATAGACAATTTCGAAGCCCTGAAAATAATAACAACTGATAATATAAAAAAAATTGACATTTTTTTGACATTTTTGCTAGAGATACATATACATAGTTATACCCTTAGGGAAATAATGAATATTATGTCCCTAGGGATTAAAAGTGATACTATATAATGAGGGACTAAAGTACTCACTTTCGTCCCGAAAATATAAAAAAACATTATCGGTTCGATTCCTGTTTTCGTCCCTGTAAAAATAATAGGTCTGCTTTGGTTTCCGTACAGCTCCAAATTTCTCCCTAAAGGGTACAGGGTAACTATTTTAAACACAGAAAAACCCTCAAATAGACAACTTTTATTTTTTAACTTTCTATTAGCAGAAGAATTTTCATGGTGATATGTTTCACCATGGAGTAGAAAATCGCAAGAAAAACATAAAAATAGCAAATAATTATCTATAACTTCAACCTTCAACAAGGGATGAAAACCCGGCTTACACCTTTTGATAGCCCTAGTGAATCTAGATCAACCAGTTTTTAAAACACTAATAAATATTGAGTCTTTACAGAAATATTTGAAAAAAAACACCCTGATTTTAGGGGGGTAACTCTAATCCCCAATATCTCCCTTAAATTTGAGTATGAGCACGAAGAACGACATACACATTACTTAGAATAGGATAAACTACGTATATTTACCAAAAACATTCAAATCGGGAGTTTTAACTTCAGGTTATTTACTTGCAAGTCCGTGTTAAGTGCCCTGAAGTACATATTCCCGGACAGGGAGGAAAGAGGAGATAAAAAAAGACTGCGGTAAGTTGTATGCTTGAACCGAAAAAAAGTTTTTTGTTTTCGGTTCAGTGCCCGATTTTGTTCCGCCCAAAATTTTGTTTTTTGCGGTTTTAGGTTCAGTCCGGTTGGGTCCGGTTATATTAGAAGGTCGGTATGATCCAGTTTTCGAGAAAAAAAGAGGTTGAAAATTTTGCCAAGATTTTTAGAGCCACTGGAATAGAACAATGTTAAAGATAAATAGTTGTATTATTTATATATATTGTATATTATATATTTTGTGACACCATACGAAACAATTGCTGTATTTATTGCCGGTCGGAAATGTCGAACAGCTGCAGACTCAAATTCGTGAAGCTACAGACGAGATTCGGGAACTATAATAACGTAGAGGGTAGCTTTGTGTGTGTATATTGAATAAGTATTTTAGTAAGATTTGCCTGAGTTGTTCATGAAAATTCGATGTGTTATACTGACACATAGGGGTAGTGAGGTTTGAAAATTGTCAACGATTTCGATTACACCCTGTATGTATAAAAGAACAAGAAGTTAACTGAATACGATTCAAAGTTTGCTATTTTAATTATCACCAATCTGAAGACTAAATAAATTTGTTGTCGTTTCGTTTTATTCGCATTTCCAAATCCATCCCCTTCTTATAATAAATCTCTGGAGAGAGATACGAGTCGGCTATTAGGGGAATAACAAGCTAATAATCATCGTGAACAGTCGAAAACAAAAGTGTGATTATCCGCTTTGAAACTGCTAACTAAGGTAACTGGAATCGAACTGTTGTAGATTTATGCGACGACGCCGACGACGATCTACTTCAAGATAATACCCAAACCCTATCTTTTAGAATTGGCCTTATTTGTTTGTTTGTTTGAGAATTTTAATTCCACTCGTATTCAACCAAGACTCATTTAATTACTTTCCAATAAGACCCTCGATTAATGTGGATAACAAAAGAAAAACGAATTCCATTCACATGGCATAGACGACATGATATAAATATCATGCCTTGTGATCAACAAAGTTGTAATTATAGCAGAATCGAACATTAGTCGTGTAACTATAGCGTTTTATTTCAGGACATTATTTTGTAAAGTTTGTTGGAAGTTGTCGGGGGCGAGACTTATAGTCGCATAAAAATTAACGCCCACACACCACAAGTTCTGGAACTAGCACGAAGAACAACAGTAACATAATTATAATCTTTACGAAATTCATCAATTTTTATTCAATGTAGATTTTTCTCGTTGATTTTATTTTTTTTAAAGAAAAGTAAACGTTTAAAGTCGAGTAAATGTTGAAAGTTTAGCGTCAAGATTTGCGGGTGTAATTAAGCGTGATGTTAGTAGGTGGAACGTTCAACTCTCCAAAGGGCTGTCTCTGTTCGTCAGCCATCCCACCGACGATCGACCGGCTGTGTGGAAACTGTTAATTTACGTATCTATTAAAAAATCTCTATATCTTTAATTATAAAATCATAAAATTCGGCATACGATTGATGCGCATAATTGTGGAAAAATGGTGGAGGCGCCGGGTATAAATTAATAATCATTTTAATCTCGATTTCATTTCGAATTAATTTAACCGACTCTGTCAAGGGCAATAAAATGTTGTATTTTGTAAAAAAATATTAATTGTTCCATATCTTTAATAATAAAATAATAAAATGTAATGTACGATTGATCAGTATAATTGTGAAAAATGGTGGAGGCGCCGGGTTAGTCTAACAACTATTTTTAATTTCGACTTCATTTCGAATTAATTCAACCGACTGCTTCAAGGGTAATAAAATGTTGTATTTTCTAAAAAATATCAATTGTTAAGCATATTTTTAACCCTCCGCTAAACTATATTTTTCTAGGCACGGTGTGTAAACTGGGTCTTCTAGGGAACAGGCGAGTTTTCCAGGTTTCCAAGGCTTTCAAAAAATCTGAAAAAAATCATGATTGCTTTTCGAAGTATCTACTTCCTGGCCCAGAAGTAGCCAAAGGCGAGAGTTTAAAACTGTTGTTAATAAAAATTGAAGTATAGTTAAAAATTAATAAAAAACCCCACCAGTTTTAAATTTTCACTGTTCCTTTAGTTTACACATTGAGGGTTAATTATAGAATAATAAAATTCCGTATACGATTGATGAGTATAATTGTGA